>VDFB02061657.1:0-244670 GCA_007258455.2 Sequoia sempervirens
TAGGAAATGCTGATAGTACTACTAGCAGCTTACAATAAGATAGAATAATCTCTTAAACTGAAATTTTATGTCTTTCCAAGCTGCAGATGATTAGTAAGCGTTTACAATATCCAACTTGATTTCCAATACTCAAATCTCAACCAAGGAACAATTATCTTAAATCTGCTGTATCAGACCTGCACATAGAATGATGAAAATCTGCAACATACTAGCCATTCAATGGCTCATAACTTGCTCATAACACCCCCTAATGGCTTATAACCAAATGCAGATTACTCTAGTAATGATGGCCCCAAATGGAATGCATAAACCTCACCAAAAGACTTTCATTGTTTTTGCACAGAACCCAAAGCAAACTACAGAAAGGTACGGCCCTCTAGCAAGGGCGAGTTTCTTTTAAAAAAAATCCCAATGAGCAATATAAAATCTATAACTTGGCAAAGATGGACGCCTAGCTTAGGAAAACAGATTTCTTTAATGCCCAGAACCAAAATAATTTTATTTCAAAAGCTGCGAGCAGTTCTTACATTCCCATATGATATTCAGCAACTTCCAGAAATGAACATAAATGCAAAACTAGAACTCCAAATGCATATACTAAACTGAAAATGCAATAAACTTCCTAATACATGCTAACCTCTCAACTAGTTGCTATCTTTCAAGCAAGAAGAAGAGCCAATGCTAGGAGGTATGCTTTCCTCGAAGCGAGTGCCTGAAGACAATCCAGCAGCATAACGGTGTAGTAGACAAAAGATGCCAAATGAAGAGTTGAGGCCTGATTAAATAGAAGTGAGAGAAACATCTAGAAGCTTCCAGAGGGCGCCCCAAAACCCTAATTTCGAATTCCACTTTTCCCTCCAAAAGAAGGCGTCCTTTTTCCTCCACAAAATATTTCACTTTTTAAAATAAACTTCATTTCTCAAAAGGGGCGTCCATTTCAAGGTCTCAAAAATTTGACATTAAAAAATATAATTTATCACCTTATGACGCCTAGACCCTCAAAGTCCCCTTTTTAAAAACAACTTAAAGTTGCACTGCTAGGCAAAAGGGGTATAATATTAAAATAATAATATTATAATAAAATACTTTATCTCCATCAAAATTGCTCTCAAGGCCAAGAATTGAAGTGCCAAAAACAAATCAAGTAAGAAGCCCAACCGAATCGAACCCAAACTGCTCCATCACAAAATAGAATTTACTAAAAATAGTAAATTCGCGAAGTTGCCCGGAATGCCAAACTGAACACACCACCGCGAAGCTCTCTGAAAACCCAGAAAGAATCCGCAACAGAATCCCCGAACTCCAAGCAAGACCCCTCCAAATTAGGAAACCCTAATTTCACCATCCGCACAGCCTACGGGTCTCCGGAATAGGCCAACGGTCAACATAAATGATCACTGCTGAGAAGGGGACATTACAGTCCGCCCTCCCCAAGATTGCTTGTCCTCAAGCAATCGCAAGTCTGGATGCTGTAGAATCTCCTCATCCTCCCAAGTAGCATCCTCCAATGGTAAATTCTTCCACTTTACCAAATACTCTTTGATTGTTCTCCTCCTCAAGGAACGCTCTCTGAAATCAATAATCTGTTCTGGAACCAAAGTCAACTGCCCTTCTTCATCCAAAGGAGGTAACTGTGATGAAGCCACAACGTTGTGTCCAAGTGCCTTTTTGAGGCGAGACACATGGAAGACATTGTGGACCTTACTACTCAAAGGTAGTTCCAACTCATAGGCCACCGCTCCAACCTTTCTAACAACTTTGAATGGTCCATAGAAGCGTGGTTTCAGCTTCTCAGCTCCACTCTTCTTAAGTGTGGACTGTCTGTAGGGCTGAAGCCGAAGATATACCATGTCACCAACCTCAAATGAGCGCTCAACACGCTGCTGATCAGCGTACATCTTTTGCTGATTTTGTGCCATTTGAAGGTTGTCCTTCAAGGATTTCAAAACATCTTGGCTCTGCTGCAACCAATCCTTGGCTTGAGGAGCTTTGCTATCGCCAAATACCAAATCAGCAAAGCTTGGAGCCTCGTAACCATAGAGGGCCATGAATGGAGACATCTTTATTGACATGTGGAAAGATGAATTGTAGCAATATTCTCCCAAGTGGAGCCATTTTACCCATGCTCTTTGCTGTTCTGAGACATAATTTCTGAGATAGCCCTCCAACCATTTGTTCACAATCTCCGTTTGACCATCCGTTTGTGGGTGATAGCTAGTGCTTGGAGTAAGCACGGTACCACTCATCCTAAAAATTTCCTGCCAAAAGGTGCTTAGGAACTTGCTGTCCCTATCACTCACAATATTTTTAGGCAACCCATGCAGTCTAAACACTTCATGGAAGAACAAATCTGCAACTTGAGCTGCTGTAAATGTGCTTGTGATGGCAAAGAAATGAGAGAATTTGGTCAATCTGTCCACTACAACATAAATACAGTCTTTGCCTTGAGCCCTAGGCAACCCGGTGATGAAATCCATAGAGATACTCTCCCATTTTTGATTTGGAATGGGAAGTGGCTGCAGTAGACCAGCTGGAAGAGAGTGCTCATTTTTATTCATTTGACAAGTACTACACTCCTTGATGTGACGCTGAACATCATCTTTCAACCCCTTCCAAGAGAATCTCTCTCGAATCTGCTTGTATGTCTTGAAGTACCCTTGATGACCAGCAAGTGGACTGTCATGGAAAGTCACCAAAATCTTCTTCTTAAGTTTAGAATCAGCCACCAAGAAGATTCTTCCCTTGTAGTGGATCAACCCATCAACTACCTTGTACCTTTCATCATGAAAAGTACCTTCAATAACGCTGGTTGCAAACTGATTTTTGGCATAATCAGCAAGCAACAACTCCTTCCAATCAGCATTAAGCTCACACAATGAGCTCAAGTGAGGCCTTCTAGACAAAGCATCAGCCACAACGTTATTCTTCCCTTTGACATACTCAATGTCAAAATCGTAAGCTTGTAGCTTACTCACCCACTTCTGCTGTCTCTCATTCAAGTCCTTCTGATGCATAAAGTGCTTGAGACTGTTGTGATCAGTCTTGACCACGAATTTACTCCCCACCAGATACTGTCTGAACTTGGCTAATGCATGCATGATTGCAAGCATTTCCTTGTCATAGATAGAGTAGGTTCTTTCAACCCCTCTTAATTTTCTGCTTTCAAATACAATTGGATGCTTCTCTTGCATCAAAACAGCCCCAATACCTTCCCCTGATGCATCACACTGTAACTCGAAGGGTTTGGAGAAATCTGGTATGGCCAATACAGGACAAGAACTCATGATTTTCTTGAACTTATCAAACACACTTTGAGCTTTTTTTGACCACATGAAAGCCCCCTTTTTAGTGAGGTCAGTAAGAGGAGCAGCACTTTGAGAATACCCCTTTACGAACCTTCTATAGAAGCCACAAAGACCCAAAAATCCCTTCAAATGAGTCAGATTTTCTGGAGGTGGCCAATCTACTATAGCCTTGATCTTTTCTGGATCAACCTTCACCCCTTCAGCGCTGATGATATGGCCAAGGTAGAGCAGCTCCTTCATCCCAAATTCACATTTGGACTCCTTTGCAAACAAACTCTCTGATTCAAGAATGCTAAGCACTTCCTCCAAGTGCTTGAGGTGTTCTTCCCACGTCTTGCTGAAGATGAGAATATCGTCAAAGAAAATTAACACAAATTTCCTCAACTGCTTCTGGAAAACTCTGTTCATGCAAGACTGGAAGGTGGCTGGAGCATTAGTCAAGCCAAAGGGCATGACTAGGAACTCAAAATGACCATAGTGGCATCTGAATGCCGTCTTCTCAACATCTGAGCCCCTCATCCGGATTTGATAGTAACCCGATCTCAAATCAATTTTGGAGAAGAATTTAGCACCATGTAGCTCATCAATGAGCTCATCGATCCGAGGAATAGGATACCGATTTTTTATTGTGCTTTGATTCAAGGCACGATAATCTACACACATGCGGATGGTGCCGTCTTTCTTCTTCACAAGAACCACAGCTGAAGCAAAGGGACTCTTGCTAGGGCGAATGAAGCCCATCTCCAGGAGTTCTCTTATGTTCTTCTCAATTTCGTCCTTCTGCTTCTTAGGATATCTATACGGTGTTGTAATGACTGGTTTGGCCCCTTCCTTAAGTTCAATAACATGCTCAGCACCTCTTTCTGGTGGTGGCCCAGGTGGTAGATCAGCAAACACCTTACTCCTTTTGGTGAGTATGGATTGAATATCAGGAGGATATTCCCTCTTGGTCTCAACTGGACTGGCAGGAAGAACCATGCATTCCGCAGCCCACTCCACTTGGTCATGTCTAATCAGCCTTTCCATCCTTTTGAAAGAAACTATACGAGGACCACCATTAGACATTCCTCTCAAAACAACTCTCTTACCATCAGATTGGAACTTGAGCTCCATGGTTTGTAGGTTGAGAGAGATTTCACCAAGTGAGCGTAACCATTGTATGCCCAAGACTGCATCTGTGTCACCAATAGTAACCACATAGAAGTCATCTTTGACTTCATAGTTTCCCAACTGCAAGGACATGTTAGGAACTCTTCGTGTGCAGGAAATGTGAAACCCATCAGCCACCATGACTTTGAAGCCTTCAAATTCTTCAGTTTTGAGACCTCTCTTTGCAACCACACCTTCATCAATGAAGTTATGCGTTGCACCAGTATCAATTAATGCAACAATACGATGGCCTCCAACTCCACCACGAACCTTGAAAGATTCGTTCTTTTGGAAACTAGAGAGTTGGGCAATAGGGCCCCCAACTCCTTGCTCATGATCGGACTCTTCTGTGGCTCTTTCATCCTCGCTGTCCCCAAAATAAGACTGCTGATCAGACATATCAGATGCTGATTCATAATCAGAATAGGTTCCCATTTGATTATAACGCCCTCTTCCAGGACATCTATGGCCTTTAGTCCAAGGCTCTAAACATGTGTAACACTTGCCCTCCTTTCTGAGCTGTTCACGTTGCTCTTCAGTCAATTTAGGTGGGAACTTCTTGTGCTGATTAGAAGAATGTCTTTTATCCTTATCCCTCTTATGGCCAAAAGGCTTAGGCGGAAATTTAGGCCTAGGGGCTGATAACTCCATACTACGAGCCTTCTTGATTGCCTCATCAAGACTTGGTGGATCGAAAGCTTTAACCCATCCTTTCAAGGGTTCAACCAAACCTTCAGAAAACAACACAACCAATCTTCTTTCGGTGATGTTGGGCACCATCACAGAAAGTCTCTGGAAATCAGCAATGTAAGAATCCAAGGAGCCATGCTGTTTGAGTTGTGCAAGCTCGCGAAATCTTACTTCAGGATCCTTAGTGTCGAACCTTTCGATCAGCTTGTTGGTGAATTCTCCATAGGTTCGAATAAGGTTATGGCCAAGAGTGACCAAACCATGGTACCACCACTCATGGGCAGCTCCCTCCAAATGAAGTGTTGCGAACTTGATGGCATCTTCTTCTGGCATGGGACGAAGTGATAGGTAGTTGTCTAACTTCTGAACCCACGATCTTGCTGAACACTTATCACTTCCATCGAAGTGAGCCAATGTTACCTTCCCTAAGGCTTGATGAAAATCTGTTCTAGGAGCCATATAAGCTCGGTTATCAACTCTTCCTCCGTGTCTTCTGTTTCTCTGATTCAAGAATTGATCAAAGGACCATTGGTCCCTAAGATCAGGTGGGAGGGTGGAGTACTCCATGTAGGCTTGCCTAGCATCGTCTACCAAAGGAACGGTAGCTTCAACTTGATGTTCGTCCCTTGGAGTGAATGTAGGGAAAAGCGGTCTAGAGGCTGATCCGCTAGAGATAGTATCATGCTGTCCAATAGTTCTGCTGCCTCCATTACCATTGTTCCCATTGTTCCCATTGCTTCCATTGTTTCCATTATTCCCATTGTGTCCATTGACACCACTGCTTTCTCCAGTAGCATGGTTTTGATTCGGAGTATGGTTCTGAGAAGCTTGCTGATCCATTTTAGCAAGTAATCGAGACATCATCTCAATCATCCCATCAAACTTCTTTTCCATCCTTGCATCCTTCTCTTCCATGGCTGTCCTAAGATTGTCTGACATGTTCTCAACTGTTTTACCCGTATCCACAGCTAACCCTGTTTCTCTCAAAGCTTCTGACAAAGTATCTGCTTCTGGCACTGGCGGAAGCTGTATCTGTTGTCTTCTGGCCTGACCTCTGGTGAAGTATCTGCAATCACTGTCACTCATCTGACCACTGAATCACTGTTGGGCACAGGTTGGCAGAATCATGGCTCTGATACCACTGTAATGAACCGGACCAATTTTTTTTTGTTTTTTCCACAAATGATTACAATGCAACACGCACCCGTTAAGGTTAGCATAAACCAGAACGATGCAGAAAGTAACTCTAACCAGAATGTACACCAGGATCCCGATGCGGGCAAGGTGTGAGCATTGGTCAGAGGATCTCAAAAGTAAATGCTGAACAAGAACTCTAACCAGAGATGCGCCGGTGAACGACGAGCATTCGGTCAGAGGATCCCTATCTATTGCAATACTGAAAAAGTAGCTCAACACCAAGTATGTGCTACTCGATCCGTGATGGATAAGAGGCGACCATATGGCGGAGACTTAAGAAATTACAATGCAAGAAAGTAAAAGGCGGCAAGCCAGCCTCTTCCACTTATTCAGTGGGGATTACAATTCAGAGAAATGAGAGGTAAGATAGGAAATGCTGATAGTACTACTAGCAGCTTACAATAAGATAGAATAATCTCTTAAACTGAAATTTTATGTCTTTCCAAGCTGCAGATGATTAGTAAGCATTTACAATATCCAACTTGATTTCCAATACTCAAATCTCAACCAAGGAACAATTATCTTAAATCTGCTGTATCAGACCTGCACATAGAATGATGAAAATCTGCAACATAATAGCCATTCAATGGCTCATAACTTGCTCATAACACCCCCTAATGGCTTATAACCAAATGCAGATTACTCTAGTAATGATGGCGCCCCAAATGGAATGCATAAACCTCACCAAAAGACTTTCATTGTTTTTGCACAGAACCCAAAGCAAACTACAGAAAGGTACGGCCCTCTAGCAAGGGCGATTTTCTTTTAAAAATCCCAATGAGCAATATAAAATCTATAACTTGGCAAAGATGGACGCCTAGCTTAGGAAAGCAGATTTCTTTAATGCCCAGAACCAAAATAATTTTATTTCAAAAGCTGCGAGCAGTTCTTACATTCCCATATGATATTCAGCAATTTCCAGAAATGAACATAAATGCAAAACTAGAACTCCAAATGCATATACTAAACTGAAAATGCAATATACTTCCTAATACATGCTAACCTCTCAACTAGTTGCTATCTTTCAAGCAAGAAGAAGAGCCAATGCTAGGAGGTATGCTTTCCTCGAAGCGAGTGCCTGAAGACAATCCAGCAGCATAACGGTGTAGTAGACAAAAGATGCCAAATGAAGAGTTGAGGCCTGATTAAATAGAAGTGAGAGAAACATCTAGAAGCTTCCAGAGGGCGCCCCAAAACCCTAATTTCGAATTCCACTTTTCCCTCCAAAAGAAGGCGTCCTTTTTCCTCCACAAAATATTTCACTTTTTAAAATAAACTTCATTTCTCAAAAGGGGCGTCCATTTCAAGGTCTCAAAAATTTGACATTAAAAAATATAATTTATCACCTTATGACGCCTAGACCCTCAAAGTCCCCTTTTTAAAAACAACTTAAAGTTGCACTGCTAGGCAAAAGGGGTATAATATTAAAATAATAATATTATAATAAAATACTTATCTCTCCACTGAAAATTGCGCCCAAGGCCAAGAATTGAAGTGCCAGCTGAAACAACTGCAGAAGAAGCCCAACTGAACTGAACCCAAACTGTCCACTGCCAAAAATAGAATTTACTAAAAATAGTAAATTCGCGAAGTTGCCCGGAATGCCAAACTGAACACACCACTGCGAAGCTCTCTGAAAACCCAGAAAGAATCTGCAGACAGAATCCCCGAACTCCAAGCAAGACCCCTCCAAATTAGGAAACCCTAATTTCACCATCCGCACAGCCTACGGGTCTCCGGAATAGGCCAACGGTCAACATAAATGATCACTGCTGAGAAGGGGACATTACACACTGGTGGTAATATCATCTAATGTGTTGCAAGATATCGACTGCTTTTAATGTAAGATTAAACATTGAGTAATGACTGCAAATAGGATCTTATAATAATCTGGTCCAAACAGAACAATATTGCTGCAACAAATTATCAAGATAATGGAGCACTGAAATCACTCAAATTAATAATAGAGATCATAGCCACTTAAGTTTTGATGTTGCTGATGATGGAGGATGCCTCACACACACTGTAAGCAGATTGAAAACAATGAGTTTTCTGTTGTGATATAAAATGCAGCACTGTTTAAACCCCCCAATCCAACATATCAACTGCAGAGAAGCACAACAAAACACCCAAGTTGATACATTTGTTAGAATTGTGAAAAACACGAGCCACAGGATCAAACAACAAACAAAGATACACTCCAAGGCCCTCTAAGAGTCTAGACACACCAAAGAATCACTGGGAAGCACTCCATATAAGGCTGGTAGACATTCTCAAAGGTTTGCAGGTCTGAGATTAAGTCTGTTTGCAGGCACATCAGCTGCATGAGCCTAATAAAATCCCCACAAACATATTATAAATTGGTTTCTTCAATGCATATAGGGGTGGGAAAGTTAAGGGAGGCCTAGGCGCCACCAAACACAGCAATAAACAGTAGCGCAAAGGACAACAACTTGGTGTCTATTCCTCATGACCTCCATAATGGACTCTGCACTCATACTAGCTATTGCAATCTACATAACACCAAGATAACAACATAAACTAATAACAAATCAAAGTTTAACCAATGAAATCCATCAACAATAATCCCAAGAGTGGTAAAACAAGTAGGTGGTACAGTCTTTCCACTCCTTAAAGTGTACGACAAGCAAAGACTCCTTCAAACTTCAAGTAAATCCTCTAAAAGTCACTCAACGAAGGCATGAATAAACTTACCAAAACCCAACAACTAGAAACACAACAAAAATCGTCATCTTCGACAATATACCTGGAAATACTTCACTTGCAGGTGCATGTGTAATTTCTAGATGAAGCCACCAAGATCAACTAGGGGGTTTTTTCGTCCTCGTAACCACTATTTTCAAGAGGGTTTTTTCTTCAAGAAAATTATATATGAGCACAAGATTCTCTCAAATGCAGAAGAAAATAATATGTCATGTCTACAATGAGCTCACAACTTCCTTTTATAACATTTTGGCAGAAATAAAATAATAATTTCTCATTTTTGCTCCATTGTTTTTTTAAAATTAAATAATAATTCATTATGTGAGCAAAGACTTCTTTGTGCTAAGGCATCCCCTTTGAAGGCACAACTTAAAATACTTTTTAATGAATAATTATACCTCAGTTGCCTTTTTAATTTATCCTCCTTAGGGCAACTTAAGTTATAATTATTTAATAATTTAATAAATCACCCAAGCTGCGGAAAGCATCAAAATGTGATAAATATGAATTTTTGACCATACCATACTGTTTCTAAGGACTTAGGACAATGAAGTGAAGCAACTTGGTGTCTGTCTAAAAATAGCATGCTTCTCAAAGAAGTCTAGAGAGCTCCCAAACTGTAATATCCCTTGAAGAGTTACACCTCAACTTGCTGATTTTGAACTAAAGGAATATTGTCAAACACTTTGTATGTGAAGTTGTATGTTGCTGATATGAGTTTCAGTCTGCTGTACTTGCTCTTGGATTCAAATAGAAATGATGCAAATGCTTTGAAATGAATGCTAAATGATCTAACAATAAGCTATGCTTGAAATGCAAGTGTTTTGGTATTTTCCAAATGCAATAAATGTCTTTAACTGATGCAAATCAACTCCTACAGCCAGTTGACATTTCGTCAAACACTTGGCATGGAAACTAATATGCTAATCATGAAGAGTGTAGATATGTCATTACATCACATATATGGTATGCAACTTATTCCTCCTTTATTGATAGTCTAATCCAATTACAATGCTGATGTAGATATGAATAGCCAAGACTCTTGGCTTTACAATGTAATGCAATTCCTAAAGTCTGAGACAAATCTGATATAAATGTGCATCTACAGCTACTCAAGGGAAGCGACTTATACAGCTGATATGATAATGCAAACTACACTAAAGATATGAAGGAACCTGATATATGTATGCTCCCATGACTGATGAAGATGTGGCAGCCTAGAAACTTCAAAGGAAACCTTCTCCAAAGCCAAGTCGATCTACACAAGATGACGCCCCTGTTTGGATATGCAGCTTCAATAATAAATAAGTGAGGCCTCCAAACGGCTCCCACTAGCTCCTAACATCATCGCCATAGCTCCTAGAATGGAGCGATCCTCCTTCCATATGAAATCGATGCATGCCTAAGCCTCCATGAACAAAATCGTGACTTTCCAAGATGCTGGTAATTGACTGTAAATGTAAATCAGAATGCTATCCTCCACCAATTCGATTTGAAATGATGAAATCGATTATGCCTACAAGTTGACAATAACTACAATGCAATCTTCCAATCGACCTTCACAAATATGTAAACCTGGAAATACTAAAGTGCCCAATTGATCTGCCTCTATTGATGAAATATACAGCTTCAAGACAAATCGAATTTCTCTAAAAATGCTTCAACAAGCTGATATGAAATCTCTTTCTCCAAATTTGGCCAAAGGCCACAAAATTTGCAATGTAGGCACAAATTGGACATCTGAATGAAGCCCACAATCAAGCAATAATTCAGCTGATAGTTTCATAGCCTCAAAATTGCATAACCAATGAGAGTTTTTGTTCCCAATGGCTTGAAATGGAAAAAACCCTAGCTAGCTTCTTCACCAAGCAAGCACATCAAAGCAAATATCAATTCCTGGATGATAGAAGCTTAGCTGATCCTTTTTTTATACTTTTTCCCCAAGAAGAGATTGATCCTTCTAGAAGCTTCTTTTTAATCATTTAAAATAATATATTATTTTGCACTCATATATAATAACTTGAAATGGTCCCATTTTTAATGATCAATGACCCCTTAAATTATAAAGTGCAAATATAACGTTATAACATAATATTAAAATAATAATTATCATTAAAGTTGCCTTTAATAATAATTAAACGTTATATATTAAGAACTCCTTATTTCATTAATTCAACTGAATCCAGAAATAGAAACCATCCATTGACTTGGTATCTGCCTCAAAGAACTCCTAACCATTGTTTACATACTCAAAATCAGAGAGTACTCAGCTGGCCCAAAAATGTTGACTTGGAAAAAGCTCAGCAAATACTTGGCAAGTACTCGACAAATACTCGACAAATGTGTTTGGATATTTATGTATGTGTATACTTAGGACTGCATTGTGCACACGTACATATCTATAAACATACACAGGATGCCAAGTTTGCATGCATGTACACACAGAGACATATTAATACACACACAAACATGCCAACTTTGTGGGTTTTTTGCGAGCTATTGGCAATTACTCCATAATTTGACGGGAGAAAATCCATCTGCATACTGCCTGCAAGTAAAAGCAAAAATTACTCGGCATGCAAATTTTTTCGAGATTACTCGGCTACTTGGAGAGTAATCAGAGAGTATGTAAACTATGCTCCTAACCATGCTCATTAGCCTACGAAGGTCAACTGATAGGCTAATCCTGTCGAGAACTGATGCTCACGAAATTGGGGACATTACACAAACAAACGAAATCGCATTTTGAAAGCATCATGAGGCCTACCAAGATCACCTGAACTCACTACTATGAACAAAACCATTGCTTGATCATTCTTGTGCTCTCTAAGAAAGTTGGAGTTTCCCCTTGCCCATCAATTAGCTTACGGGAATACTTGGAAACTAGGCTAATTGTTCTCAAACTAATTATGCTTGAGAAGGGGACATTACAGTTTATGGGCCTAGCCAATCACTCATAGTTCTTGTTTCATCGTGATCTGTCCTACCACTCAAGGTTGTCTTCCTTTTGATCAATGGTAGGGAACATAATAGACAACACTAGTTTTGGAATAAATAGAACTTTAGCATAAAACCATTTACATTGTTACATTGATTGATAATTTTATATGCTTGTTTGTTGTGTGTGGTGTGGAAACAAAACTTTATCCATATGGTCTACAACATCTTGTTGTTGTTTGAAATCACTATTGCCTATTTGGATAATGATTCCTTTTGATATTGCTGTCTAAGGATGAAACAATAAATCATAATAATCTGTTAGGTGTCTAGTTTTGGAAAACATATAAGATGATCTTAATTGCTATTAGGCTTCTCTCCACACACCCTATAATGTTCCCAAATGTGCAACCTTTGGAAATATATGATTTTTCAAACACATGCAAGCTAAAATGATGAACCAATGTCAAATGTAAGTGTGAAACCCTATTGAAATTAATGCTGATCAACAATATGTCAAAATTGCAAAACCCTTATCAACCAAAATACACCACTACTTGATGAAACACACACTTATACTGAGAGGGCCAGGGGGGGGCCGGGGGGATGGAACGGGGTGAATCAATAGAGATCAAAACTTTTACTTTTCACAACGTAAATAATCACAACAAAATTTCAAAACTTAATCATCCATAGCAATACCATACATGCAAGATCTAGCAATTAAGCACACACATAAGAGACACATGATTTTATGTGGAAACCATTATGAGAGAGAACCATGGCAAAATATTGCTTGTATTAATCTTCTTACAAATTTTGTAGGCACCAACCCACTAGAGACTCCAATCCCCACCGCTGAGCACCAACCCAACAAGAGACATTGATCTCTTCCAATAAGAGGCTCCAACCTCTCAATCTCCTCAAATAGGAGGCTCCAAATCCACAAGAACTATATAATAATTTTATTTTGCAACCTCTTAGATCTTCCCTCTCAACTGCTCACAAATCTGCCATACATCCACTCATAAATCTGCAATATAGTCTTCAATAATTCTGCTCGTAAAAACACCATGATCTTGCTTTTTTAGTTTTTCTCCTCACAAAATTGCTGCTATAAATACACTCACATATGTTTCACAAATATGCTCAAATAGCTTTTTATTTCTGCTCTTCATATGAATAGTATTCTTTGAATTTATTGCCTTTAACCCTCTCACAACCTTCTATTTATACTTGTCAATCACGCCTCTTCACCCAAGACGGGTGACTCTCCAAGGGGGGTTGCCCCACTAACAAATAATCATTTTAGGCCTGTTTTTTCTCAAGATTAATTTGCTTCAATAATCATTCTTTCCATTTTTTTTTTACAACTATGGATAGGTTCGCTTTAAAGTTGGCACTTTTTGGGAAATGTTAATATTATTTCTAAATACATAAAATATCTTTGTTATAACCTATAAATAAGTGCTTTGAGCACATAAACTCTTAATGGTAGTTGAAGTTGGGCTTATTTTGCAGAAGTTGTTATTCAGTTGTGGAATTTATGTTTATAATTTCATGATGTAAATCAAAAGAGAATTGAATTTAGCCAAGCTTTGTATTCACAAAGCCTATTTGTCTAAATTGCAACTCTTTATATAGTTTAGTTCTTTACTTTTTGAAATTGTGTGTTGTTATCCCTTAGAATCTTGTTGCAATGGAATATTGGTTTTTGCTTTAGCCAATAGGAAGTTGAGTTTATTCATTTGTGCTTAATAGTTTGCTCTCCTTAATATCAAAATATATCATTGTAGGACTTGATTGTTAATAGTGCAACAGATGCATTTGGAGCAAAACCATAAGTAGTTAGTTATTTCCATTTATAGAAACCCCAAAAAATACTCTATAATGTGCATACTTGAAATTTTTTCTATAGTTTAAGATTAGAGTTAGTTTTAGGTTAGTTAGGTTTTAGGGAGCTTCCACTTACAATTTGAAAAATGGTTCTCCTATTTACACTATTCTATTTTGTTTTGTCTTGCAAAAGAGAAATTAAGCCCGAGCAATAAGTACTTTCTTTTAGTTTGAATTTATTGTTCTTCAAATGGTTGTTGTCTAAGTTGTGGATTCCATTCAAATAGACCCTTCTAGTTCCATTCATTTCCTTATCAAAGTCTAGGAATTTTGGGCTTGATGTTATGATTGTGTTCTTTCTCCATAACTATAATGGTATTTTTAAGACATGGCAATTATTACAACTATTGTATGGGAGAGGTACCTATATACATTTTCCAGCCAATGTGGTTTGGATTTTTTTTCACATAAAATAACTATTGCATGACATGATATTCAATTCCTCATTGGTTACTCTCTCCAAAATGTTTGCATGACTTGTTTAATGATGTATTTCATTTTCCTCTCAGGTTTTGTTTTGTGTTTGAGATCTGGCTGTTTACATTCATATTCAATAATTTGGAAACACTCATAGGCATAATTTCTAACTATTTTGTTTTTCTAGGTGGGTAAGTTGTTAGAAAGAGTGGAATCTACTTTTACAAAATACTTCACAAATGGAAATCATCGGGAGGCAATGCAAGTATTAAGACCATTGACGAAAAGAGAAAAACATAGAGTTACCTTTTTAATTGGTGAGTTATATGATGCAAGGATATGAATTTGTGTTATTGTTTTTTCGTATATTGATAAACTTTACTTTCATGCTATAAGAAATTTTGCATACAAATAATAAATAAAGAACATAAAACAATTTAAACTATGCATGTTAGCCTCTCACAATGATTCATTTGACATTCTCCCTCGTTTCAAGATGTTCCTTATATTAGAAGAGTTGAATTGTGTTTGTTTCTCCTCAATTGCTTTTATCCCATGACTAATTTCTTTTGGTAATGGAAATCAAAGTTTACAAACTCATTGCAAGTACTTGTGACTTTTTTCCTGGCTATGTTTTTTCTGGGTTAACTTGTGATTTTCTAGAATTCAAGAAGAAAAGGGTTAAAAACATCCAAAACACTATAAAAAGTGGTTATTTTGAAGTTTCCTTTGCATGACCTAAAAAATTTGCCCTAAAAGTGCATCATATTGAAAAGCATGCCCTAAAAATGCCTAGATACTAAAAAATGTGCCCTAAAATGTATTTTTTATAGACTAAAAACATGGCTTTGTACTGAAAATTAGCTCAAAAAATGCCTATTGCTGAAAAACGGGCCCTAACATTCTGAAAAGTGCAATTGTAGACTGAAATTTACCCATTTTTTCCCCATAAGTGTTTTTTTAAGTTGCCATGTTTTGCTAAGTTTTTAAATTCGGGGTTTGCTGAGTCCGAGTTTGTGAACTATGGTTGAGATAAGGTTTAACTCGAGTTATTCTTGTACTTAAGAAAAATTGTTTATATATCTATGGACCATGTTCATCTGTAAATGGTAGTCCATTTAATCTTCTGGAAAATAAATAGAATTGAATCTTTATTGGGTTTAAAATATAATGAAAAATAAGTAATTGATAGATGGAGAATAGCTATACTCTTAATTAGTGAAACTTATAGGGCTTGATGGAGCACAAACTTATAATAAAAACTGGAGTTAAATGAGAGGCACCCGACTCTAAGAACTGTACAGTTACTGGTATCTTAGTTATCTAAAAGGAGTCCAGATTTTATGGATCTAGAGTCATGGTAGTTTCAAGACTTTAGGTGGACATTACTTATATTCTAGCATAGCTATTGCACATAATAGGAGATATTTCAGGCCTTTCCTGAATCAATAAAACCATGTTGATGATGGATCCTGGTAGTATGGGCAATATTATTGTGAATAGTTATAAATGCTCATAATTTTCTAGGAAGTTTCCAATAGTTGCTAATTAGAAGAAATTTGGAGAGAACAAGAATATGTTGAGTCAAAAGCTTATGCTCGTTTGAGATAGTAATGTCTTATTTTAAGATTTTGCTATTGTTAGGGTTAGGAGAAATAATCACAGGGATGAGATTATGGTATTGCCATGTTGACTTTATGTGACATTTCTTCTTATATTTGATGTTTATGATAAGCTTTAAAATGGACAATTATATATTTTATGCATAAATACATAATATTGCAGAATATTGTTTACAACTTGTGTGAATGTACTTAGATGTTGTTTTCAATAGTTTGAACTATTGTGGTTATATTTTTTGAGAATATAATGAAAAAATAATTGGTCGATTGAAATTTGAAGCAATGGATTAAATACTTGAGTTACGTTTGAGGAGTAAGATTTGTTTCCTTTCTAGTGAGTACTAGATATTAGAATATCTCATTTCTATTATGTTGGCGTTTAAATTCTCACCTTTGGAATGCGTATTTGAAACGAACAGCTATGCACAAATAAACTGCTCTTCAAATTAGGAGGGGAAGCTCCCTCTTGCTGATGGTGTTGAAAGAAAGTAAACTAAGAACTAAGTTTCCTATCTTTTTGATCAGCTTAGAGCGCAAGGTTTATTAAACACAAACGCCGCAGCTGAGATTTTCTGTTACGAGATTTTCTGTTTTAAGACCTTCAACTACGACTAACTTAAACTAAAGACGTTTCTAACTTCTCAAGGAATAAGCAGAGCAAGAGAAACTAGAAATGAACGAGGTTGATTTCTGACAAAATACTTCAATAAATTCTCTCTCAACAAACATCTACACACTTCAATGCAAGTTGAAATCAAGATCATAAAAGTAGAACATAAATAACGGAAATCTGAGATGTTATATCAAGGCAAAGGAGGCTCATGATTTTATTACTCAAACTTCTGGAACAAAACTCACTTCTAACATGCCTGGAACAAGAAATTGCAGCTAAAGAGGCTTGCAATCTTATTCTTACACAATAGAAACAACAATCACACTAACTCCTTGTTGGCTAAAGAGGCTCAACAACTTGCTATCACAACACAATTGAACAACACTCTAATAACAAATAGAAGGCGATCCTTCCAGCTCTATTGAAGGAAACATAAATTAAATGATAGCCTGTCGGCTATTTAATTTATTGTCTAATATTTATGAGGTGGCCGACCTCACTTGTATTATTTACGATTTCACTTGAGGCCGACATCCTTTATGATTTGAAATTAATATTATTCTGGCCGACATCATTTATGATTTGTAATTGTGCTTATTCTGGCCGACCTCATGATATGAAGAGGTGCGACCTCTCTAAGTTGTATATATACAAGATCATCCGTCCTTTGCAAGATCATCAAGAAAGTGGGAATTACCTTCATGTGTGATATATCTTCTAGTGCGAATTATTTGCAAGTGTGAATTCCTTGTTAAGCAGATTGCTAATCATCAAGTTCAGAGATTGCGAATTTTGTCAAGAGCGAATAAGTGCGAACTCATTCAAGTGTGAACTGCCAAGAGAATTCTTTCAGGCGCTTCAAGAACAGATTGCGAATTGTTCCAGTACAGATTGAAGGCTATCTAATGCTGAGTTGCAAATACTCTTGAAGGTTTGAATTATACTGTCTGAAAGTGAGGTCTGTATCTGTTCCTTGTATCTGGTGAAGGTTTTGATTTCTGGCCTTGTGTTCGGCCTCATTGTAAAGTGAGTTGTTGCCACTACTATATTAAATATAAGAGAGATCTTTGTTGCTGGGTTTTTCTCCCTCAAGAGGAGGGTTTTCCCAGGGTATCTGCTGTGTTATTGTCTATTTTTGAAATATTTTCTGTGCATTTAATTTGTTCACCTAAAATTTACAATTCTTACACAATAGAAACAACAATCACACTAACTCCTTGTTGGCTAAAGAGGCTCAACAACTTGCTATCACAACACAATTGAACAACACTTGAATTACAAATAGAAGGCACAATAGGCTTAGCGTTTTGTTATCACTAGTATGGTTAAAGAAACTAATGAGCAAAGGCTCTTATTTATAGACGAGCAGAGGAGTAGGGAACCCTAAAATCTCCTTGCTTTCACAATCTAGGGCTTGCTCAGCAAGCAAGCTTTATTACTAAATCTAAAAAGAAGATAACATCTAACACCTAAGAAAGCAGAAAAAATGGGAAACGCCAACTATTACATTTTATCTTCTTTCTCTTCTCAAAGAATGGATAAGAATCATTCCAAGAATAGAAAGAAAGCGGGAAAGAAAGCTTCTAGAAGAAAGTTGCTTTAAAGCTCGATCATATCCGCTAGAAAATTAGAAACTATGTCCCGGTTCGGTGCATCTATGCCCTCAATAGCAAAACACCGCTTTTCTAGAATATCTTCAGCATTTGCAACAGATCTCAGGAAATCTTCGACCTCATTGGCCGCTTTCTCAAACTTTGCTGACATCATCGAAATATGACCTATCCTTCCGCCAACTGGATTGCAACTGTGAACAACACTCTAAAATTGATCCTGTACTTCATCAAGCTCGACGTAGGAACCATCTTCAAGACTGTACCGAGAAGGAATCTCTGTGATGAACTCACTGATGAAAAAAAGAGCTTCAATCACCCTTTGTCTGTAGGCGATAAATTCCTCGGATGTCCTCTCATAGGTTTTAACTTTGAAAACATGATGCTCTCTTCAAGCAAGGATTTGTCTCTTATGTTCATTTGAAACTGCTGAACCATAAGCTGTGTCTAAATCAGCAATGATGATCTCATCCCTCGGTCTTACTTCAGCCAGTGTTTGTTCAAACCCTTGGATACCTTGATGTAGCTCATGAGCGCTTTCTCTTAACTGGAATATCCGTGCCAAGATCTCCTTTCCTCTGACAATGAAGCTCTCGATCCACTCTTGAGTTTCTTTCCCACAAATGACCAGCTGTCTTAACTGCTGATGATCAGCTGGTGTCTCTAAAATCTGGGGCAGCAACTGGGTTGCCTGTGAAGAACCACGGACAAGGTTGGAAATATAAAGCCTGAGCTGCTGATTTTCAGCCTTGAGGGCTGCCTTGTCTTCTCCATCTTTAAGCACTCTTTCCTGAAGGTTTTCAGACACAACTTTGAAAAGACTGACATCCGCATGTCTGGTATTTCTACCAAGATTAGCCTTGACCATGATGAAGTCATCCATATTTACCTCATCCCTGTTCTTGTCTTCTGGGGGTAGCACAGTCTCCATGACTATCTCGTTATCAGGATTCCTATCAAAGTGAACCTGCTTCTTTGCTTTTTTCTTAGGAGGTTCCTGATAGATGTTATCGAGATCATCAACACTCACCTGATATGAAGGCCTTCTTCTTACCCTTCCCAAGGAGTTTTCAAGCCAAGACACGGTAGTATCTTTACTAACTTCCTTAGGAGGTGTTGATGTGATTTTTGTGACCTCACCAACCAGGTAGAACAAAGTTTCCAAATGGATACCCTATTCTCTCTTGAACAAAGTATTCGGCGTGCTAAGATTGCGAGTGAGATCACGCCTTCAACTCCAAGGTTCTTTAAATGCGAATAGGCTCAGTTTGGTTGATGTGTATATGCTGTGTACTCACGAGGGGACTTACGTAGTTGTTCAAAATGAGTGTAGTAACGACCAATATGTGCTTTTGAAGGGGATTTTTGCGCGAATGATTTGGCTTTAGCGTACAAGTTTCCTAAAACTAACCAAGATTATGCGGAATTGAATGGTTGCAGAGATTTCTAAAATCTAACTTCTAATCTAAATGCAAATGGGTGTTACGCTCAACCTAAATGAATTTCGACAAACATTGTTTAGCCTCCTGTTGGACAGCATCAACAAAGTAAGTGCAATCTTCAAAGGATGAAAATGATGTTCAAATCAGGATTCAATAGTGCAACTACCATCACAACGATGCATAACTACCTATGAACCTTGATCGAAGTTAAGTACAAAAAGTCCAGTTGACCACACAAGACGTGCTTACCATCAGCAAGAACGTTAGTGGTATGGATAAAAGAAATTCACTTATATCAAGCATAAACATCCATGTCTAACTACAAGCATGAAATTAAGTTCCTAATTGAAGTCAAAGGAATAAGAAACCTCACGAACTATTCCAAACAAAGTTGAAATTCACCATCAATGAAAAGCTTTATTAAGAATAATCTTTTGTGACAATCTCTTACAAAATTCTCAAAGGGAGAATTCCCCTTCTTCTTCAACAATGCAAATGAGAAACTACTCTAACTTAAAAGCTTCTACTCTCTATTCTGCTTCAACAATAGCTCTCTATTCTCTGATTCTATGACTACTAGAGTACAAATGAGGGGGACTCCCCCTTATATAGCTGGCCTGTTTGAACGACGGCCCAGATCAAATTACAACGGAGGGCTCAGATTGAGCCACCTCAGCCCTAGACGAGATTGCCCTAAAAACCGCCAGAAGGTGGAGGAGTGGCGTCATAAATGCTCCTAAAAATAGCAGATTCCTCCTTTGACCGCCATGAGCAATTAATGCCCACTAACCCTCTAGAAGATTCTCGTCCATGACCCGGATTCCTTTGCTCTTCTCTCTGACCGCGTACGCTATGAATCGCGCCAGCACTGCGTCGACCTCTTCTTCAGAAATTGATGGAGTGAGATTCAGCTGATACTCCAAGATGGCTACCATCTGCTCATGCTTCTCGCAAGATTTTCCCCAAGTCTCGATGGAATCTTGCGTGCTCTGAATGATTGTTGAAAACGTAGAGATGTTTTCAAAATCCAACTGGGAAAATGTCCTCATCTCTGTAAAGAATGGCTGCAATCTTGCCCTTAGTCCTTCTGCATCTACCTCCTCGTGCGTAAGCCTTCTTGCGAATACTGACTCCAAAGTGTTGAGAATACTCTCGCGAATATTCCTCATAGCCTTTCTGATCTTGAAGGACTCCATTGCCGCAGTGTCAAAGAAACTCTTCCCTGTGAACGCTGCTGAATGCCATCCACGGAAGTCATATCTATCACCCGCTTGAATTACCCCTTCATTCACCAGAGTTTGCGTGGGAACACGCATCAAAACAGCAAGACGCGGGATAGTTTTATCTTGAAAGATGTGGGTATCTCCCCAAGCTTGCTCAACATCATCCAAGCGTGAAAGAATACCAGAAGCATTTTGGAATGCTGAGACGAGATCCGCCATGAACTTTTCTGCCTCAGCACGGACACCTTTCACCCACTTATCTCCTTCTCGTACAACCCTCTTCACTTCTTCAAGGCCGCTGATCGGCTCACGTGGCAACTCTGATGGAAGCTCTGCCGCTGGATTACCTTGAGCAACAGGATGTGCGAGATTTTGCACATACTCAACCAACGCCTTGTGCTCTTTCTTCAACCTCTTATACTTTCCTTCCTTCTTTACCAGCCTATCTTTTAATGCCTGAAACGAACTTTCAGCTTCTTCCATCACTTGCGCTCCTGAAGGGCGTCCCAACTCAACTGTGGTGATTGTGTACTTCTCCGGCATTGCATCACTCAAATCGTGATCTTCGCTTGGGGCAGCGATATGAAGGCTACGGGAACCTGCCTCATTGGTTTCTATCCTCGTGTACTTTCTCGCCCTCTTCCGCTTTGGCGACTTGCTTGTCCTATTTAAGAGTTCTTCCATTTCAATTGCTAGGTCGGCGTCATCATCTTGGTCCCTTCTGATCGCCTATGAAAGCCAATTTCGTTGAATATCATAAATAATCAGGGGCTGCTCCTCAGTTGCTTCCACTTCTCGAACTTCTTCCCGAGCAGTATTTGTTGGAGGCTCAATTATCTCGACCTCTTGATCACTTCCCTCATGAGTCCCAGCATCTTCTTCTCCGAAGGAAAAGTCAAAGTGGGTTTCCATATCTGATTCTTCCCCTTCATCCCGCTTACCTGCAGCTTCAGGATCATTCACACTCTGAGTATCTACTTCTTTTAGCATTGGCTGGTTAACTTCTCCAACCTCCAGCTCTTCATCTCCTTTAGCTTTCTGACTAGCAAATAATGAAACTTCACGCACACTGGAAGAATGAGATACCAGCTGAGTGGACGTTGTATCCTCTGACCCCTGCGGCTCTGGCTGAACGGGCTCCCTTCTTTTTGATTCCGGACCTCGTGTGAGTTGCTTCTTCCTCTTTGCCAACACTGGCGGCCTTCTATCACCCATGAGGTCATACGTGAGGGCGACTGACCTTCTCCTTAATCTATTAACACGCTCATCCACCCATGCTCTAGTGAATGTCATGACCGGGATAGACAGAGTGTCTAGATCCACAATCTCTGGTTCGGCCCAATCTATTGGTGGCATCGGAGCGTTCTTCACAGCTTCATAATCCGGATGGGTGACCCTAGTGTCCTCCTCCAGTTGATCCGGCACCTTAATCACCTCACACTCCCTGATTAGCTTTAGAGGCAGCCTTGAAAACATCCTTCTCCTGATTTCATCCTCGCTTCTAGCATTTGCCCAAAAGTCCTCCAAGTGAGCCTTGTGTTTATATTCTTCTCCTTGCACCGTTCCAATCATTCCCTTAGGATCAAAATTCTGTCGGCTCGTGTGAAGAGTCAGCTTGTAGAATTTTAGCTCATCCTCGGCCTCTTTGGCTGCCTGTAAGGTAGGGCATTCCTCGAGTGAATTTCCCAACACAATGGGAAAATGCAGACCTCCCTTCTTCTTTCGCCTTATAATCTTGTCGTAGGCCACCAGTTGCCTAGACAACTCGAGTAGGATCATTCTGTTGGTGGGGTACCTAGGCAGTTTGTACACATATGAATCGTACCCCGGCAGCCTCAAATAGGTAAATTTTGGGAATTGGATGAACCAACACCCATATTCTTCGATCAGCGCCTGAGCCTCCTCGGATAACCTTTGCTGTAGCCTTTGCTGAAGGGTTCTCATGATGTACATGGTAAAGGCATTATTCACTCTTTGAAAGTCACCAGTGTGAGTAAGATGCAACTGTCTGCATGACTGGTGAATCTTGAACTGATTGTAGCCGCAGCCAATTGGCTCCTGGTACGCCAATCCTCTGTACTTAGTCATTCGAGCTAACATGTAAATGACATATGAGCTCATATAAAATGTTTTTGTTCTTCTGAGGCTCCTGAACTGCTCATCGATGTTGTCACTTATCATCTTCGCCCAGTTCACTTGGTCGTTCCCCTCGAGCACTACACTGATGTAAAAGAACATCCATGGCTCGAATATGAATGACTGTGGGCTGCCATTGACTCTGCTGAGCAACATAATGATGTCGCAATATTCTTGCTTTAGCTCCTCTGAGATTATCTGTTTCGGTAACCTGGCAGCAGGCGGCTTTGGCTTGCGCATCCATGAGGTGTTTATTCTTTTCATGCACTTTTCAAAGGTGGTGGCGTACATCTTATCCGCCTTGGCCTTGGACTTATACAACATATTGTCCGTAGCGAGGATTCCAAACGCCTCGCCAATTGCATCTGGAGCGAAATTAGCCATGATCAAACCATCAGGAGAGGTGATAGTTCGATCCTCAGAATTATAGAAGTTGGCACACTCAAGAATCAACTCGGGACACCGAACTGCTGGTTGGAAGCCTGCCGCATTGTACAACCCGCTTTTCACAATGTTTCGTGATGCATCTGTTGGAAGGTTGCCACCTTGCCCGTACATTCTGCGTATGAATGCCTCAAGGTTGAATGGCCCGAGATTGGTATCTGTCAGGTTTCCATGCTTTGAGATGATCTTTGATTCCGGGATGAACGACTTCTTTAGACTCTTGATTTTCGCCTGCCTGGAGGCGTTCTCCTTAACAGCTTCATTGTTTGCAGCCTTAGTTCCAGCCTTGCTAGTTCCAGCAGCATCAGCCATCTGCAAAACAAAAAGCGAGCATTACTCCATCAACTTTTTAAAACAACAATCACGTGAGGTGGCTGGCGGTTGGAGTTGGCTGCAAAAATAAATACAAGTTAGTAGCGTTAGCAGCCAACTTTGACTTCTCAAGAATTAAAACTTCAACCCTTAACAACTCACAGCCAGAAGAAATATTCAACCTCCCGCAAGAAATTAACTCAATCAATTTCAACTTCGAAAAAGCATGTTAAGTCTCAGCAATATTTAAAATCAGCAATTCCGAATTTAAAATCAGCAAGCTTTCAAATTATAAATTACCAAGTCAGCTCTTCGACAGTTATACATCAGCAACTTCGAAGAGTTCACAATTTGAATAAGTCCGAGAGTTTTTAAACGAACAAGCTTAAATCAGCAAGTTTCAACAATTTAAAATCAACTTTTCGAAAGTTATAAATCAGCAACTTCGAAAAGCAATCGAAAATCAGCACTTCGAAAATTATAAAACAGCAACTTCGAAGGCTTTACAATTTAAATCCAATTCGATTCAACACTCGGCAATTTCAAACAACTTCAAAAAATTAAAGCTCAAGCAACTTCGAATTCAAACAATCTCAGCATTTTAACTCTCAGCATAAATAAACGATTTCAGCATTTCAACTCTTAACTTCAAAAGCATTTTCGACTTTCAGCAAAATAAAAAGTTTCAGCAACTTCGAATACATACCTCAACAACGTGAAGAAATAAAAATGCTAAACCCTTTTACTTCGAAGCACTTCGCAACTTGCAACTCCGAATCTCAGCAACTTCAAGAAATCAACTTTCAGCAACTTCAGTCTCTTGCAAAAATCGAACTTAGCACCTCAATCTTTCAGCAACTCTCAAATGAAATCTCACAACTCAACTTGCCAGCATAAATTTCAACTTCGAATCTTGTGAAATGAGAATGAAAATCCTCAGAGTTTTATAGCAAAAGGCTGGCGCTAATTTTAGCAGATGCCTTTTATTCCCTTCATCATGACTGATGCGTTTGCTAAATTTAAAAGGGAATATTCTAGTCGTCAGGCAGTGGTTATGACAATTTGCTATTCGGGGAGATTCTTTCCTCGATTTAAAATTAAAATTCCCTCCCGACTGCCAGTTACCTCCAGTGAAATCATTTTTACATCGATTTGAAGTTATCTCGACTGCATTTTAAAATGGCACTTTTAATTTAATCGCCATTTTAATTTATTTCTTCAACGCACTTTAAAAATTCGATGTCGATCGTCAAAACTGGCTAGGCATAATTTTATTTTCCGTCCGTAATTGACTTCCAAAACAAATTCCCCTTGTTAAAATCACCCGAATCGTAAAATTTCATGGGTCAAAATCGAGGGGGAATTTTAATTTTAAACTTAGGAAAATAATTAATTAATTAATTAAATTAATTTCTCCGTCTTGCTAAGAGAAATTTTAATTTCTTCCAAACGCCCTTCAATTTAATCGTGCTTTAGAAAATTTAAACGCCTTTGAATTTTAAGAAAATCATCAGTGATTTTAAAAGGGGGAGATATTTAATTTAATGTCAAAGCGCTTATTATACTTTTATTTCCAACGCCCCTTTAAAATTTTCTTCTTTTTCTTGATGCCTTTTAATAATTTAAAAATAAATTATTTCTTGATCTCTTTTAAATGTTAAATTGCTTGACTTTGAACGCCTTTGTTATTTCAAGCTTGGGCGCATATGGGGTAAACGGCTTTGAATTTTAGTACCAAAGGCGCATATGAGGCTCTGAGCATCAAACTTCGAAATTTTCACGATCCAATCTCTTCCTTCAAATGAGGGCGCATATCAAAGGGTCAACATTCAGCTTACATCTTGGGCGCATTTTCCATGTTGAGGTTTCAGCTTGGGTGTATTTACTTCTCTTCAGGCGCATTTAGATCATGGTAATTCCAGTTTTGACATGGGCGCATATGGCATAGCCCTCTTCAGATTTGAACTCTTAACATTTCTCATCTTCATCTTGTGGCGTATATTCAAGGGTGAGTTTTCAGTTTTCAACGAGCTTGAGGTCTTTAGGCGCAAATCCCACTTCAGGCCTCTAGGCGCATTTTATATGATCAACTTTCAATTCGGCCAAGTCCCACTCAAGGGCGCATATCATACAAGCAACTTCCATTTTCGCTTTTTGTCTTTGCCCGCCTCCTCTTTCATCATGGGCGCATTTGGTATGCCCTCCTTCTAGTTTCAAGGCGCAAATGGGCTATGCTACTTTCATTTCGACCCTTAGAAAACTTCAAAAGGGTGGGACTTTGTGTTGGGCGCAAATGACAGTTAATACTTTTAACTTAACGCCCTAGATACTTACCTTGCTTGCCTAACACCCAGGGGCGCATATAACATGCCAAGCTTTCATTTTTTTGACTAGGCGCAAATCACCTATCTAGCTTCAAGGCGCATTTTATACATCCAACTTTCAATTTCACCCATGGGCGCATTTAGATGGGTCTCCGTCTAATTTTGACTAGGGGCGCATTTGACTCATCACATTTCATTTTGCCATAGGCGTACTCAAGATGGGGCGCATTTGAGGGGTCAAACATTCACTTAAAATGCCTTAGATTATTATTTTTTTTACTTTTAACTCCTTTATAGACCCAGGCGCATCCTTATGCTTGAGCTTTCAATTTATAGCTAACGCGCGTTGAACTTCAAATCTGAGGAGGGGCGCATATGGTATGTACAACATCCAGGTGCATTTAGACTATGGAGGTCTCAATTTTGGCTTAGGCGCATTTTACCCACCAAGGTTTCATTTTTGGCACTTAGGCGCATTTGAGTGGCCTAACTTTCAGTTTTCACACTGGGCGCATTTAGGAGGGTCTCTGTCCAATTTCTGACACTTAGAATTTTCTTCAAAATCCTTTCTTGCCAGGGGCGCATGTCACCCTACCAACGTCTAGTTTCAACACTTGGAAAAGCTCAAGGGCGCATCTGAGGGGTCAAGCATCCAATTAGGGGCGCATTTACTAGGGTCAACTCTCAATTTGGAGACTTAGAATATTTTAAGACTCATTTCCCAGGCGCATATGGGGTGAGATGCCTCCACTTTCAACTTAGGCGCATATGAGACCATCAACTTCCAGTTTGTGCCTAGGCGCATATGGCATATGGAGGTTTCACTTTTTGTCATGGGCGCACTTGCTAGGGTCAGCCTCCAGTTTCTAACACTTAGTGAAATTTTCATGTTTTTAAAGAGGGGCGCATTTGGACCCATGAACTTCAAGTTTTCCAGACTTAGTCATTTTTCCGCCTCTGTTCAGTCTTGAAAGCGAGTTTCACTACCGGACTTGAAATTTTATCCATTTTAGCAAATTTTACGCCCTCTGCCAGATTTAAGTTGATTTTCCTTGGTCAACCCTAACTCGCCCTGACTTTCTATTTTTAGAAAGTTCTTTGAATTTTGTGCCGTTGACTGGATCCTGACTCCGGAAAGCCTGATTTTCACCTTGCTCTGAATTTTGACTGACCTGGTGCTGTCGATGCCCGATGCCCGTTTGCGCCTGCTATTTTTAGCAACCTGCTAAAAATAGAAATTTCTCAGAAAGTCTCCAAACTTTACGTGTTGAATGCCCGAAACATGGTGATTGTGACTGGAAGCTGCTTCTGCGTGAATGTCGGGTCCCGCCCTTGATTTTAGGAAACCCTAACTGACCTGCTAAAAATAGCGGCTGTCTGATTCTTCATTCTCTGTAACTCTGTTTGCCTTGAAATTCGCGCCACGGATTACTTATCAACTGTTTGACCTGTTTACACTGAGACTCCACGCCGACATGCCATTTATAGCTGCTTCTGAAGTGACTTAATATTTATAGTAAGTGCCCATTTCTGAGGCTTCCTTTGCTCCGTTGCTTTGAAATTTGGACAGTGTACCCTTTGTTGGTGAATTTGCCCGTTGGCGCTGGTGCCTGCGATCAACTTTCTATTTATAGCCTGCGTCTGGAACACTTTACTAAAAATAGCAGGTTCTCCGATTGCCTTCAAATTTTGCCAACAGATTCTCGGAAGGATGCCGATCATGATGGATACCTCAGTTTTGAATGTTTTGACCTCTGACTCCTCATTTTTAGCGCTGAAGCTCGAAACCCTAATTTTGTGCATGCTGCTCAGATGAGCTCCGTTTGACCTCGTTTCAGTTGTATGATGATCAGCTTGCATTTCTGAGGTGTCGAGTAGCTGCCCAAGTGGTACCTGCTAAAAATAGAAAATGGCCGGAAAAGTGACTGACCGGCTGCCGGATGATCCTGCATGTCATACTGCCCGAAAAATCTTGAAAAACCCAGAAAAACCCAGAAAAATCTCCAACATGCAAGCACTGGCTAAAAATAGTAAGTTTCCGAAAAGTGGTCAGCTCCATTTGCATGTTACACTGTCGCGAAGCTCTTGGAAAACCCAGAAAGAATCTCCGGACATGCATTAGAAAATGTAACATCTAGACCTTGAAATCTGCTCTGGAAGCTGTACTGCTAAAAAATAGCAGGTTGTCCGTTTTTGCTCAAAATTTGTCAAAAGTGAACTTGAAGTGCTCAGAATGCAATGAAGTTGTCCAAATGTGAAAATCTCGAGAAAATCAACCCTAAACTGACATTTACTAAAAATAGAAAGTTGGCAGAACTTAGTGAAAATTTAGGGGTTACTTGCTGAAAGCATCATAATAACTCTGCTAGGCTCAAAAGCTAAATAATCAACTCAATTGGATCTCAACGTGACCTAAAAGATGTGAAACCCTAATTTCAGACTTGGTCGAATCTTATGTTCAAGCTTGCTGACGGGAGCGTCCCCAGAAAAGCAGATAGCAGAACAGAAGTAGAACGAGAGAGAAAGACAAAAACCAAAGCCAAAAGACCAGAACGGAGCAAAAATTTAGGGGTCCCCATTTTAGATGGGGCGATGTGTGAAAAGGTCACAACAGGAGGTACAACTGTGATTTCCTCGTCATCTTCAATATCAAGGTCAATGTGAATTGGTAAAGGTTCTGTCAAAGGTACAAAAACATGTGTTGAAGGCGGCTCCTCTGCTTCTTTCTGAGGTACGGGCTCGTCAGGAGGAGCTTCTGTTACAATTGTAGGTTGCTCTTGTATGACTATGCCTGAGAAGTCTAACCTTCTTACATTTTTACTTGATCTACTACCTTTGACGCCTTCTTGAGACTAACTTTTGCCCTTCCCTTTTGACTGTGCTATGGAAGAAGAGGGAATTGTCTTTGGCGGCTTCTTGAGACTGACTTTTGCCCTGCCCTTTTGACTGTGCTCTGGAAGAAGAGGGAATTGTCTTTGGCGGCTCTGCTATTGGAATGGAGTTTTTCCTCTTAAGGATTAGGAAAACCTTGCTATGCTCAAGGACTTGTCTTGTCCTGTCTTCAACTGAGAGGGACTCTTTATTAGCCCAGTTAACCTGTGAAAGGGGTGATCTTCAATTCGCTTCTGAGTATACATCGGGAGAAGCACATCCTCGTCATCATCTGATAACCCTTCTATGTCTTCATTTAAGCAGTCCTTCATCTGGTGGAGAGTGAGCCTGTTGTAACTACGCCTCCGCACCTCGAACTCATCTGTACAATTAGCCCAAAAATCTTCAAGGGCGGATATATGATCATAGTTCTTCTCAAGTCGGCCAACGTAGACACCATGAGGATCAACTGATCGTCTCTCGCTGTAAGACTTGAGGCCGAGTTTATCTAGCTCATCTCCCATTGTCTTTGGATCTGTAGCAGTCTTGCATGTATAGATTCCCAGCCCTAATGGAAAATGGGGGGAGGGTTTCCTTCTGTTCCTCAAGACTGTGTGGACATCGTGGGCTTGCCTTAAGAATTCCATGAAGACGACCTCGTCTGACGAATACCTTGGTAACATAAGCGGGGCACCTGAATAGCCATAGACCCTGAGATAGGTGAAAGTGGGAAACTGTATGAACCAATCTGCCCACTCCGCCATCGCTGCCCTGGCAACTGAAGATATACGGACGTGTAATTCATTGTCCAGGTCCCGCACAGTGTACATCAGAAAAGCCTCGTTCACTCTTTTGTAGTGATGCAATGACTTCATGAATTCCAACTAGGGATAGTAGTTGTATATATGTTGTACACTCAATGATCCCTCGGTGTTCATCCCTCTGAATTGACCTTGATAGGCCACCAGGTAGACTAGGTAAGACACCATATGAAACTCATGGAATTGGAAGTATTCTGTTATATGCTGATGTAGGCTGTCACTGATCAAGGTAGGCCAATCATAGAACTCGGTTTTCTTCATGATGTGGGCTATGGCGTAAAACATCCAAGGCTGAAACTTGGTGGCGTCTTCCGAGCCAGTTACCCTATTGAGCAAGGTGATAATGATAGCAATTTCATCCTTAAACTCTCCTCGCCCGACGTTCTTTGTCAAAGTCTTATGTTTTCCTTTCATCCACCTCTGTGCAATCTTCTTACTATATTTATCTTTGTGCATTCCCCATATCCTTTCACATTCACCCTTTGAGAGAGTTATGCTTTCAGGCCATGGGGGAATGGAAAAACACTTCTCGATCATATCAGGCCTTAGACTGCAAATCAATCTGCCATCTACTGACTGGATCTCCCTTGTAGCTGGGTTGTAATGCTTGATGCAAGCGATTACGAACTCAAGACTCTGAATTGATATAGGAATAGACGGTGCTGTGAGGAGTCCAAAATGTCCCAGGTTCCTGATTGAGGTGTTGCCTGCGCTCTCCAAAGCGTGTAGATCAAACACCGGCTTGATGTGATGCAAGTTTGTCTCAGCTGTTTTGATGTAATCATGATAGAGGGTTGATTCAGTCTTGAAAACATTGGGAGTGTATTCCATTTCGGAAAATTGAAGAATGACTGTAAACTTGCCTATGTTCAGACAAGTTTTGAGCAACTTCTATTTTTAGAATGCTGATTTTCTTGCTCCAACGGACAAATTTTTTGAATTTTTTTCTGAGATATGGGTTTTGCTCAAAACTTTGTTGCAAGACAACCCAGATCGTCCGTTTTTGAAAATTTTGAATTTTACCTGAAAAAACAGCAAACCCTAATTTCTTCAATTTTTCACCGAAAAAGCTGGCACTTGGGTTTTGTTCAGAATATGATTAGAAATGGACCCAATTGATTAGATTTGCAAAATACTGATGGCTGATAAAAAAACAGCCAACCCTAGGATTTGAATTTTTTTTTAAAAATTGTGATATGGGTTTTCTTCAGAAGACTGATTTGAGAGGACCCGGATGGTTGAAAACTGAATGCACTGAGGATTTCACTGACATGCAAATAAAAAGCAGCTGCTGCAACTTGATGAAGTTCTTGAAAATTTCTTCAGAAGAATGAAGTGATAAGACTCAGATGGCTGAAAATTTGAAAACCTTGGCCTTCTCCTTGAAAAACTTGATCTTCTGGATGAAAAAGCTTGAAAAAGCAAGGGTTTATGTTGCTGATCTGAAAAATTTGATGAATAACCAGCAAATATGAATTCTTGAATCATAAAATTTCTTCAAACTCGCTGCTCCAACTTTCTCCTTTGAATGCTACCTGCAAAAATAATGAAAATTACATGAAAGAAAGGTGTTAAATAGACTTAGGGTTTTGATTTAGGTTTGCTTTCTTTTGCTTTTATTTTCAAAACCCTAAAAATCTCTGATCTTTGAACTTGGACGCCTTCTTCCTGTTGTGACCTTTTTCACACATCGCCCCATTCAAGATGGGGACCCCCTAATTTTTGCTCCATTCTGGTCTTTTGGCTTGGGTTTTCTTCTCTCTCTCCCGCTCTGTCTCTTTTCTGATGTCCGCCTCTCGGGGGTTGTGCCCGTCAGTGAGTTTAGACGTGAATTTGGCCAAGTCTGCAAATTAGGGTTTGAGTCTTCCTAGTCAGTTTGAGGTCGAACAAAATGAATAAATTGAAAATTGAGCTTAACGTTGTTGTCAGCATGCTTCCAGCAGGCTTCCAGCAAATTTTCATCCGATTCCAAGGTACTTACTATTTTTAGTAAGTGTGAAATTCAGGGCAATTTGTCAGCATTTTTGAATTTTCAACATTCACACTGCATTCAGAGCGCATCAGGCTACTTATGCAAAATTTGAGCGAAAACAGACAACTTACTATTTTTAGCAACTTCCTATATTCGAGGTTCGATCTTAGTTTTCTTTGCATGCCGATATCTTGGGTTTTTCGAGACCTTCACATGATATAACATGCACAAGCGATCACTTCGAATCTGCCCCGGGAGTGGGCTATTTTAGGTTTGTATGTCAGGTTTCTTTGCACAAGATTCACGATGGGTTTTCGAGAGCTTCAGATGGTGCATATGCAAGCAGATTCTCCACTCGGAAGGAACTTGCTATTTTAGCGGCGTTGTACCGCCTCCCAACGATTCAAAATTCTGAGCTGATTGCAATGCCACAACAAGAGCAACAGAGATCATTTGATGCGATCAGAGAACAGTTTGAACTTTTCCAACCAGAGGGCGTAAAGGAAATCTTTTCAACTGTAAACCACCGCGACGGCCCTTCAAAGCTGCATTGTGAAATTGTCAGGTCAAAAGCACTTACTATTTATAGTAAGTCAATTTGAAACGGCTAAAATAGTAAATCAGCTGCATGCATCAGTGTCAGCCAACAGGTCACGTGGTGAGGAGCGCCTCATTAAAATTTCAACTCGATCGGAGCAATGGAACTATCAGAAACATGAGGTTACTATTTATAGTAAACCACCTTCAGAAACATGCTAAAAATAGCAGGGTGACTAAAAATGGCAGTGCCGACAGGTTGATAAGGTTATGAGGATGCCGTGTGCAAAGTTTCAAGCCATTCCGAGCTTCAGAGATACAAATTCAGAGGACTTACTATAAATAGCAGGGTATGAAATACTGGCGAGGAACGAGAAAATTTGTCTAAGTCTGAAACTTCATCCAGAAGACATAGCAAATGCGCCAGGTGAGTAAGAAAGCATGAAAAAATTCTAAGTATGGCGTTCATCCTGCTCAGGGGTCCAAATGCGCCCAAGGAAAGCTCAGGAGATTGAAAAAATTTCTAAGTGTAGGAAATCCGCCTCACCCCTCCAAATGCGCCCAACTTGCAAAATTCATCCTCTTGCCAAGGTGAAATGCGCCCAAGGTAGGAGGGGGTCAAAGCAGTCAAAGTTTTCATCCTCCTCAAGGGGCAAAATGCGCCCGAATGCATGCATGTGAGGACAAAAAGCGGAATGTGAAGAGTCACTCTAAAGGCGTTAGAAAGTTTATCCACCAGCTACATGGAAATGCGCCCAAAGATGAAAAAAGTCAAACAAGTCAAAGTTCTTTATCCTCCACCCACACAAAAATGTGCTCAAGTTGCAAGGAAGTCAACAAGGTCAAAGCTATCCATCCTCCTCAAGTGGCAAAATGCGCCCAAGTGCATGCATATAAAGACAAAAGGGTGGAATACGAAGGGTCATCCTTCATACACATGGAAATGCGCCCAAGTTTAGGTGTAAAATGGTGAATAGAGGTGGTAAATGAAGTGAAAGACACTTCATGGCGTGGTAAACACAAGGTAAAAGATGGGAGTCATAAAGTGTGAGAAAATAACTTTCTAAGGCATGTTGAAAAGTATAGTGCCAAGGCGTGATTTTCTTCAAAGTATGATATACGCCTAAGGTGGTGAGTGGAAGCAAAATAAAAGATAAATATCTCTAAGGCGTTGGGTTTTTAAATGAATATTTCCTAAGTCTGGAGTGATATGGGGTGAAGTGAAGATAAAATGTACAAGGCGCCTCCGTGAAATTTTTTCTAAATGAAGGTGATAAAAATTCTCCTCCACTGGCAAACAAATAGAATTTTCTAAGGGAAAATTTTCAAGAATGCAAGAGATGATTAAAATATTTTCTAAGGCAAAATTATTTTCCCCTTGGAAAATACGCCTAGAACTCAGAGTGATGAAGTTTTCCGAAGCATCGGCAAACTTTTCAGTGACGAAGTCAGAGATGATGATAATGCAAGATGAATTCAAGTTTCCTCGAACTGGAGCAACACAGAATGATCGCAGGCGAAGGATCAATTTAAAATGATGAAATAATATTTTTCTAAGGTTCAAAATTCAGAAAATTAAATGAACCCGTTCGTTGGGTACCCATGGATTTGAGGCGTTCTGAAGAAAATTTTCTTCTGGGTACTAGACGTTCGTGATGATAGATGGATTTCCAAGTCTTCCAGACTTCGCCGACACTTTTTCAGTGAAGAATTTAATCAGTGCTCAAATTGTGAATTTTCCTAAGGGAGAATTTAAAATTTTCTAAGGCAAAGATGAATAAAATGGCTTTGAAAGTGAATTTCTTCGAATGATGAGTTTGAGATGAGTTGCCTAGATAATTTTGTTTGAATTCTTCAAGGATGAATTTTCCAGAGCAGAGGAGAAGTTGAATTCGAATTCAAGTGACAGAGCTCCGGCTGGTAAATTAAAAGAATGAATTTAAAGTAAATTTTTCGAAAATGAATTCAAAGACGCCAGTCAAAGTCAAGTTTCTAGAAGAATAAGATTCCCAACGACTGGAGACAAGTGTCAGAAACACCAGAGAGGGAAAATTCGAATTCTTGAAGTGGAGTAGTGGAGTTTAATTGCACTGGCTAAAATTAACTTCTTCTAGAATTCAAATTTTAGCTATAAAATGAATAAGTTTCTTACTTGTTTTCATAGCTGAGGAAGTCGAACTTGCTCTGAGAGTGAAGCATTGCAGTGAATTATTGCTGAAGATTGAGTATTTGCTGAAGCTTGAAGGAATTCAAAATTTTGCTGAGGAGTGGCCCACTTGCAAGTTGCTGAAGAGGTACGCCTTAAGTTGCTTGTGCTGAGAGTTGAAGGAGGACGCCTTGAGTTGTTGAGAAGTGCATTAGCAAAGAAGTATGCACTTGCTGGCTGAAGATTTGAGTTTGCTGATTGCTAAGAGTTTGAATTCGAACTTGCTGATTGTTAGAGCTTATCTTGGTTGAGCTTAGTGGAGGTTGCCAGTTGAAGGAGACGCCTAGAAGTGAAGTAAGTTGCTGAAAGTTTTTGAAGCGTGAACTTGCTGATTGCTGATATGAAGTTATAGAAATTCAAATTGCTGATTGAGGATAGTGAAGTGAAGCCATCAAAGTCTACTTAGAATTCTGTTCTAAGTGTTGAAGTCCGAACTTATTGGAGAAAAGAAGCTGAGGTTTGCAAACACGAGAGTTATTGCAGCTCCTAAAAGTTGACTGCAGCCCCTATGTAATGTCATGTATCATTTTTATTGAATTAAATTGTTGATGAATGTTGTTGTTTGCAGATGGCTGAAGCGAGGACAACTGGATAGGACAATGGTGCCTCGAGACAAGCAGTGATCAAGAAGTTGAGTAAAACATTTATGAAATATACCGGCCCAATTTTTTTTAATTTTTCAAAGACAAATTACAGTGAGTCAAGCACCCGTTAAGGTTAGTCAGAAAACCAAAACGTTGCTGAAAGTAACTCTAACCTGAATGTACACCAGGATCCCGAAAAGGGCAAGGTGTGAGCATTGGTCAGAGGGTCTCAAAAGTAAATGCTGGAAAGAAACTCTAACCACGAGATGCGCCGGCGAACGACGAGCATTCGGTCAGAGGGTCCCTATCTATTGCAATACTGGAAGGAAGCTCAACACCAAGCATGTGCTACTCAGTCCATGACAGACAAGAGGCGACCATATGGCGGAGTCTTTGAATTTACAAGCAAATTAAGAAAATAGGCGGCAAGCCAACCTCTTCCACTTATTCAGTGGGCAGATACAAACATTGAAAAGTGCAAGAATACTAAAGATGCTGACAGTACTACTGTACAGCTTACAATATGTGAAAATTGCTTGCAATATCAAGTAAATAGAGCTCTTTAACCTTAGCAATGATAAGTATGTCTTTCTCAATGTTTTCCCAAGGATTCCTATCACTTTCCAACACAAGAACCACTCAAAATGCGAACTGATATGACTGTCACAAAGCCTGAAACTGGTAAACAGCAACACAAAATTGAGTGAAATGATCACAGCTCTTTCAAATCTCAACCAAATGACCCCAAACGAAGTGCATTAGTTCACTATGACCAAGGCGCCCAAGTAAGGACCAAAGACCAGTCCAAATCTGCTGTATTTAATTTAACACAATTCCCAATGCAAGTACAGAAAGTACGGCCCAAGGAGAAGGGCGATTTTCTCATATAAAATTCAGCACTTTTCTAAAACTCATGAAACTTCACAAATGTTGGCGCCTCCCCTAGACAAATGCATATGTGAAACACCCAGAATGCAATCTTTTTGTATTTTTGAAATATGAATGAAAACAACAGTTTAGCTACGAACTCAGCAACTTCTGAAAGTGACATAAAAATGCAAACAACTGAACTACCAATGCAATTAACTCTCTACAAGCATACCTCACTACAAAATGCACTCAAACACAAGAAATATCTCCACTAGGTGCTGTCTCACAAGCACGAAGTCGAGCCAACCTAGGAGGCATTCATTCCTCGAAGCAATTCTCTCACCATTTCGGCAGCATAACTTTACTCAAGACGTTGGATGATGAAACTGAAGACCAAGACCTCCTTTTAAAGACTTGAGATGACTGTCCAGAAGCTTCTAGAAACCCAGCATTTCAAATTTTGAGTAACTCCTTTTCCCTCCAAAAGTGGCGTCCCTTTTTGCCTTAGCAAATTTGACATTTTAAATTACAATAAACTCCAAGGTGGGCGTCCTTTTCTCCAACATTGATTTTTTGACATTAGAAAATATAAAATAATCCTCATGGGGCGCCACCCCTTCAAAAGCCACCTTTTAAAAACAACTTAAGTTCCAACACTAGGCTAAGGGGGTCAACAGCAAAATATAACATTAAACATGCCTTTATTAAAATTAATTCAACTTATCTCTCCAAACGAGCCCCGAAGCCGAAATTGAGCAAAACCAACTGAACAACTGAAGTAGAAGGTTAATCGAGCCGAGACCAACAAGACCACTGCCAGAAATAGAATTTACTAAAAATAGTAAATTCGTGAAAGTGCTCAGAATGCCAAAACGAACACATCATCGGAAAGCTCACGAAAAACCCAGAAGGAATCCGCAATTCAAACGCCAATCCGTGAGCACAAGAAACCACCAGCCAAGAAACCCTAATTTCACCACCGAGAAGCCTACGGGTCTCCAGAATAGGCCAACGGTAAATCAGAAGAAGTCATGCTCGAGAAGGGGACATTACAGTCCGCCCTCCCCAAGATTGCTTGTCCTCAAGCAATTGTATACTCGGATGCTGCAGGATCTCCTCATTTTCCCAAGTCGCATCCTCCATGGGCAAGTTCTTCCACTTTACCAAATACTCTCTGATTGTTCTTCTCCTCAAAGAACGCTCTCTGGAATCAAGAATCTCTGCAGGAATCAAAACTAACTGTCCCTCTTCATCCAAGGGTGGCAATTGGGATGAAGCAATAACGTTGTGCCCTAGTGCCTTCTTGAGGCGAGACACATGGAATACATTATGCACTTTGCTACTCGAAGGCAGCTCCAACTCGTAAGCTACAGCTCCCACCTTTTTGATAACCTTGAACGGACCATAGAAGCGAGGCTTAAGCTTCTCCGCTCCACTCTTCTTGAGAGTAGACTGTCTATAGGGCTGTAATCAAAGATAAACCATATCTCCAACCTCAAAAGAGCGCTCAACACGCCGCTGATCAGCGTACATCTTTTGCTGATTCTGTGCAATCTGCAAATTGTTCTTCAAGGATTTCAATATATCTTGACTTTGCTGTAACATATCCTTGGCTAGAGGGGCTTTGCTATCTCCAAACACCAAATCTGCAAAGCTAGGGGCCTCATAACCATAAAGAGCCATGAATGGTGACATCCTTATCGACATGTGGAAGGAGGAGTTGTAGCAGTATTCTCCCAAGTGAAGCCATTTCACCCACGCCCTTTGCTGTTCTGAAACATAATTCCTCAAATATCCTTCCAACCATTTGTTTACTATCTCTGTTTGCCCATCCGTTTGAGGGTGATAACTAGTGCTCGGAGTAAGCACTGTACCACTCATTCTGAAAACCTCCTGCCAAAAAGTGCTTAGGAACTTGCTGTCCCTATCACTCACAATGTTTCTTGGCAACCCATGCAACCTAAACACCTCATGAAAGAACAGATCAGCAACTTGAGCTGCTGAAAATGAGCTGGTAATAGCAAAGAAATGAGCAAATTTTGTCAATCTGTCTACCACAACATAGATACAATCTCTTCTTTGAACTTTGGGCAATCCTGTGATGAAGTCCATTGAGATGCTCTCCCACTTTTGGTTGGGAATGGGAAGAGGTTGCAGCAGACCAGCTGGAAGTGTATGCTCATTTTTATTCATCTGACAAATAGGACACTCCTGAATGTATCGCTGAACTTCACTCTTCAACCCTTTCCAAGAAAACCTTTCTCGGATCTGCCTATAAGTCTTGAAGAATCCCTGATGACCAGCAAGTGGTATATCATGAAATGTCAACAAAATCTTCTTCTTGAGCTTAGAATCAGCCACCACAAAGATTCTCCCTTTGTATTGTATCAGCCCTTCAACTACCTTGTACCTTTCATCATGAAAAGTACCCTCCATAATGCTGGTTGCAAACTGATCTTTGGCATAATCAGCAAGCAAGGTATTCTTCCAATCAGCAGTAAGCTCACATAATGAGCTCAAATGAGGTCTTCTGGATAATGCATCAGCCACTATGTTGTTTTTGCCCTTGACATACTCAATGTCAAAATCGTAAGCTTGAAGCTTACTCACCCACTTCTGCTGTCTTTCGTTCAAATCCTTTTGATGCATGAAATGCTTAAGACTATTGTGATCAGTTTTGACCACAAACTTACTCCCCACCAAGTACTGTCTGAACTTGGCTAATGCATGCATGATTGCCAGCATTTCCTTGTCATAAATAGAATAGGTCTTCTCAACTCCTCTTAATTTTCTGCTCTCGAACACGATGGGATGCTTATCTTGCATTAAAACAGCCCCAACACCTTCTCCGGATGCATCACATTGCAGCTCAAAGGGCTTGGAAAAATCTGGAATTGCAAGAACAGGACATGAACTCATTATCTTCTTGAACTTATCAAAAGTACCTTGTGCCTTTTCTGACCAGCAAAAAGCTCCCTTTTTCGTAAGGTCAGTGAGAGGAGCAGCATTCTGAGAATAACCCTTAACAAACCTTCTGTAAAATCCACAAAGGCCCAAGAACCCTTTCAAGTGAGTTAAGTTCTCAGGAGGTGGCCAATCAACAATAGCCTTGATCTTTTCTGGATCAACCTTCACACCTTCGGCACTGATGATGTGACCAAGGTAAAGCAGCTCCGTCATTCCAAATTCACATTTGGATTCTTTGGCAAACAAGCTTTCTGATTCTAGGATGTTAAGCACTTCCTCCAAGTGCTTGAGATGCTCTTCCCAAGTCTTGCTAAAAATCAAGATGTCATCAAAAAATATTAGCACAAACTTCCTCAACTGCTTCTGGAAGACTCTGTTCATGCAGGATTGGAAGGTGGCAGGAGCATTAGTCAACCCAAATGGCATGACTAAGAACTCAAAGTGACCATAATGACATCTGAAGGCTGTTTTCTCCACATCAGATCCTCTCATTCGAATCTGATAGTAGCCCGACCTCAAATCTATCTTTGAAAAGAACTTAGCTCCATGTAGCTCATCAATGAGCTCATCTATCCTTGGAATTGGATATCGATTTTTGATGGTGCTTTGATTTAAAGCACGATAATCAACACACATCCGAATGGTACCGTCCTTCTTCTTTACTAGAACAACAGCTGAGGCAAAGGGACTCTTACTAGGTCGAATGAAGCCCATCTCCAAGAGCTCCCTAATGTTCTTTTCGATCTCATCCTTTTGCTTTTTGGGGTACCGATAAGGAGTTGTGATTACTGGCTTGGCTCCTTCCTTGAGCTCTATGACATGTTCTGAACCTCGATCAGGAGGTGGTCCAGGAGGTAAATCGGCAAACACTTTACTCTTTTTAGTGAGTAAAGACTGAATATCTGGAGGATACTCTCTTTTTGTTTCAATTGGACTTGCTGGAAGAATCATGCACTCCGCAGCCCACTCCACTTGGTCATGACGTATCAACCTTGCCATCCTTTTGAATGACACAATCCGAGGACCACCATTTGACATGCCTCTCAACACCACCTTCTTTCCATCGGATTGAAATTTGAGTTCCATGGTTTGCAGATTTAAAGAGATCTCTCCAAGAGATCGCAGCCACTGAATGCCAAGGACAGCATCCGTATCTCCAATACTAACCACATAGAAGTCATCCTTGACTTCGTAATTGCCCAATTGCATTGACATGTTGGGAATCTTCTTGGTGCATGAGATGTGAAACCCATCAGCAACCATAACTCTGAAACCTTCAAAATCTTCTGTTTGCAGCCCCTTCTTTGCCACCACAACTTCGTCTATGAAGTTATGTGTTGCCCCAGTGTCAATTAGAGCAACTATACGCTGCCCCTTGATCATCCCACGAACTTTGAAAGACTCATTCTTTTGGAAGCTCGAAAGTTGAGCCAATGTACCACCACTTTCTTTTTCACTTTCGGATTCTTCTGGAGCCTTTTCTTCTTCGCTGTCCTCAAAATCAGCTTGCTGATCAGAAAAATCAGAATTGCTTTCGTCAGCTGTATAGTACTCAATTTGATGGATTTTAGCCCCCTTTGGACAAACATGATCTTGGGACCATTTTTCCCAGCAACGAAAACATAACCCCTTTCTTCGGAGTTCATTGATAGTCTCTGGATCCAATCTTGTGCCCTGAGGTTTCTGCTGTTTAAATTCTTTATGGTGAGGCTTTTGATGAGGCTTTTTCCCTCTATCCCCCTTGTGAAATGATGGTTTGGAATGGAACTTTGCTTTTGGAGCAGCCCACTCCATGTTTCTAGCTTTCTTCATTGCCTCTTGTAAGGAAGGTGGATCAAAAGCTTTAATCCAACCCTTGAGTGGCTCCATCAATCCTTTGCTAAATAGGATCACTAACCTTCTCTCCGTGATTCCAGTGACCATTACTGAAAGTCTTTGAAATTCGGCAATGTAGGCATCAACAGTGCCATACTGCCTCAACTGCGCCAACTCCCTGAAATGCACTTCTGGATCCTTCTTCTCGAATCTCTCAATGAGTCTATTGGTGAACTCATCGTAGGTAGTGATAGACCCATGACCTAAAGTGACTAGGCCATGGTACCACTACTCATGCGCCACCCCATCAAGGTGTAGCGTAGCGAACTTGATCGCTTCTTCTTCAGCCATTGGTCTAAGAGCCAAATAGTTGTCTAGCTTCTGTATCCAAGCTCGAGCAGAACTACTATCACTTCCATCAAAGTGGGGAAGCGTAACCTTGCTGATAGCTTGATGCAAGTCTCCTTGTGCTGGAGTTCTTCTTTGGTCGTAATTCCTCCCTTGGCCTCTATCCTTCCTTCTATACTCCATGTAATCATTGAAGGACATGTCAAGCTTGACTTCATCAGGAAGGGAGTCATATTCCGTACGGCCGATCCTCAGCCTCTCCAAAGATGAAGCATTTTCTTCTGGATCAGGATGTGGGTTTGCTGGTGCCAAAAATGTGGGTTTGAAGGGTCTAGCAGAAATGTATGTGTTGCTCACTGAAGGTTGGGCAACATGACTATTGTGCAGGTTGGAAGCACTGTGCTCACCAGTAGGCACTGTATTGTTTTGTGGAGTATTCTGACTCATTCTCCCCAACATGAGAGAAAACATGTCCAACAAAGCATCCATCTTCTTATCAAGCCCTTGACATAGATTGGCCGAATTGTCTATACCTTTCCCACTGTCACCTCTGTTGCCGAAAATCCTCTCATTACCCCCTGAAGTCCTTTCACTATCCCCCATTTCTGTCTCCTGAGAAGACTCCCAATGAGCCCTCAAAACCTCTGATGCTGTCTGACCTTCTGGAGCTTGATGCAACTGTGTCTGAACTGTATCTCTCTTGTAAACCCTTGCCAAGTACCTCTGTTCTCTGTCACTCATAGAATGCTGTTTTCACAGGATGGCAGGATGCCTGGCTCTGATACCACTGAAATATACCGGCCCAATTTTTTTTAATTTTTCAAAGACAAATTACAGTGAGTCAAGCACCCGTTAAGGTTAGTCAGAAAACCAAAACGTTGCTGAAAGTAACTCTAACCTGAATGTACACCAGGATCCCGAAAAGAGCAAGGTGTGAGCATTGGTCAGAGGGTCTCAAAAGTAAATGCTGGAAAGAAACTCTAACCACGAGATGCGCCGGCGAACGACGAGCATTTGGTCAGAGGGTCCCTATCTATTGCAATACTGGAAGGAAGCTCAACACCAAGCATGTGCTACTCAGTCCATGACAGACAAGAGGCGACCATATGGCGGAGTCTTTGAATTTACAAGCAAATTAAAAAAATAGGCGGCAAGCCAGCCTCTTCCACTTATTCAGTGGGCAGATACAAACATTGAAAAGTGCAAGAATACTAAAGATGCTGACAGTACTACTGTACAACTTACAATATGTGAAAATTGCTTGCAATATCAAGTAAATAGAGCTCTTTAACCTTAGCAATGATAAGTATGTCTTTCTCAATGTTTTCCCAAGGATTCCTATCACTTTCCAACACAAGAACCACTCAAAATGCGAACTGATATGACTGTCACAAAGTCTGAAACTGGTAAACAGCGACACAAAATTGAGTGAAATGATCACAGCTCTTTCAAATCTAAACCAAATGACCCCAAACGAAGTGCATTAGTTCACTATGACCAAGGCGCCCAAGTAAGGACCAAAGACCAGTCCAAATCTGCAGTATTTAATTTAACACAATTCCCAATGCAAGTACAGAAAGTACGGCCCAAGGAGAAGGGCGATTTTCTCATATAAAATTCAGCACTTTTCTAAAAATCATGAAACTTCACAAATGTTGGCGCCTCCCCTAGACAAATGCATATGTGAAACACCCAGAATGCAATCTTTTTGTATTTTTGAAATATGAATGAAAACAACAGTTTAGCTACGAACTCAGCAACTTCTGAAAGTGACATAAAAATGCAAACAACTGAACTACCAATGCAATTAACTCTCTACAAGCATACCTCACTACAAAATGCACTCAAACACAAGAAATATCTCCACTAGGTGCTGTCTCACAAGCACAAAGTCGAGCCAAGCTAGGAGGCATTCATTCCTCGAAGCAATTCTCTCACCATTTCGGCAGCATAACTTTACTCAAGACGTTGGATGATGAAACTGAAGACCAAGACCTCCTTTTAAAGACTTGAGATGACTGTCCAGAAGCTTCTAGAAACCCAACATTTCAAATTTTGAGTAACTCCTTTTCCCTCCAAAAGTGGTGTCCCTTTTGCCTTAGCAAATTTGACATTTTAAATTACAATAAACTCCAAGGTGGGCGTCCCTTTCTCCAACATTGATTTTTGACATTAGAAAATATAAAATAATCCTCATGGGGCGCCACCCCTTCAAAAGCCACCTTTTAAAAACAACTTAAGTTCCAACACTAGGCTAAGGGGGGGTCAACAGCAAAATATAACATTAAACATGCCTTTATTAAAATTAATTCAACTTATCTCACCAAACGAGCCCCGAAGCCGAAATTGAGCAAAACCAACTGAACAACTGAAGTAGAAGGTTAATCGAGCCGAGACCAACAAGACCACTGCCAGAAATAGAATTTACTAAAAATAGTAAATTTGTGAAAGTGCTCAGAATGCCAAAACGAACACATCACCGGAAAGCTCACGAAAAACCCAGAAGGAATCCGCAATTCAAACGCCAATCCGTGAGCACAAGAAACCACCAGCCAAGAAACCCTAATTTCACCACCGAGAAGCCTACGGGTCTCCAGAATAGGCCAACGGTAAATCAGAAGAAGTCATGCTCGAGAAGGGGACATTACAATTTATGCCAGAGTCGAAGTTTATTTCAAAGCTGGGCAAGTTGACAGACACCAACCTGGGCTCCGTCAACCTAGAGACCTTCAAGAACAGAATGTTTGGAATTGGAAGTCATAGGCCTTCGGCTACTTCGCACAATATCGTTCGAAGCGGGTTGTATGCAGCTGCTGGTTTCCCGCCAGCCATACAGTGTTCGGAGCTGATGATGGAGTGCGCTAATTGCTACGAGAAAGAACACCGGTCGATCACGTCACCAGATGGCCAAGTGCTAGCCAATCTTACTCCAGAAGCCATCGGTGAAGCTTTCGGGATCCCGGTGCACAGGAACATGATTTACAAATCCAGAGAACGAGCTGAACGGATGTATGCTTCCGCATTCGAAAGATGCATGGAGACAATTAATGCTCACTGGATGACCACTCCTAAGCCTTCTCGTACGAAGTTGCCGAAACAGATCATAGCGGATGACTTGAAGCAGGAATACTGTGACCTCATGATGATGCTGAGCAGGGTTGGTGGTTGTGCACAGTCCTTCATTTTTGAGCCTTGGATGTTTTATTACATCAATCTCGTGCTGGAGGGCAAAGACTATGTCAATTGGGCCGAAATGATAAGTGATAATCTACATGAGCAGCTCCTGGGCCTCCGAAGAACGGAGACATTTTACATGAGCTCCTACATTATCTACATGTTGGCACGGATGACAAAGTACAAGGGGATCTGCTATAAGGAACCTGTTGGTTGTGGCTCCCACCAGTTTAAAATATATGATGCTTGTCCACAGTTGCACCTGTCGAGCACAACCCACTACACGCGTGTCAACGATGCCTTCACCATGTATATCACGAGGCTGCTTCAGGAGCGGTTACATCACAGAATCTCGAGGGAAGCCCAAGAATTAATTGAAAGGTATGGGTGTTGGTTCATACAGTTTCCAAGATTTTCTTACATTAGGCTGCAAGGTTTCTCATCATACCCATATAGGCTGCCTAAGTACCCAACAGATAAAATTTTAATGCTAGAGATATCAAGGCAACTGCTTGCCTTTGATAAAATTCAAAAGAAGAAGAAGAAGGGAGGGGTAGAGTTTCCAATTGTTATGGGCAACTCGGATGAGGTGTGTCCCTCGATGCAGGCAGCTAGAGAAGCTGAAAGTGAACTCCAGTTTTATCAGTTTTCATATCATACTAGTCGACAACACTATGACCCGCATCATAACATCAAATGGGTGTTGTCCGAGGAGTTTAAACATAAGGCCACCATAGAGGATTATTGGGCTGATGCAGTTGATGAGATTGAAGTAAGGAAGAGAATGTTCTCTCGGTTGCCTATTACTTTGTTCAGGGAGTGCGAAGTGGTGCCGGTTCCAGACCAGGCCAATGAGGATATGGATGTCCATCCTGATTATGCAGCAGTTAGAGATACCCCACTTCCACCTCCCGATTGGTCAGAGCCTGAGGTTGCAGATTTGGATACCCTCTCTATCCCTGTCCTGACTTTCACTAGAGCATGGGTTGATAGGCGAGTAAACAGATTGAAAAGTAGGTCAATTGCCTTGACTTACAATATGATGGGAGATCACAGGACGCCCACCACAGGCAGAAAGAAACAGATTACAAGAGGTCCAGAGTCCAGGAGGAAGGAAATAGTTAGACAGGAGCCTACTCAGCCAGAGCTCTCCACGACTACGCTTGCATCACCTTTGGAGACACACGTTTCAAGTATACAGGAGGTCTCTTTATTTGCTGATCGAGGATTGCACCGAACAGTGTGCATGGATGATATTCAGCCTCCACGGAGAGAGTCAGTTAGCAGAGCGTCAACGCACCTGTTAGGTTGATCAGCAGGACGATGAGGGGACTATTACTGACCCTCAGTTTTAGCAGGAATTAGAGGTGGCCATGAACGATGATGATGATATAGTCAGGTGATACTCAGCCACTTGAGGATGATGAGCCTCGCCAGAATGATGAAGAAGTTGAGCAGGTTAGAGAAGTAGAGGCACATGAGCAGCAACCCTTTGATATACAGTATGATGTGCCCGATTGGCTTAAGGACAGAATGAGAAGAAGCCCCAGTGAGGAGCTTGATCCAGTAGTTGAGATGGAAGAATTTTTGAACAGGATCAGTGCACCTCCACAGAAGAAGAAAGCAAGAAAATTTTCGAAGATATCCACTGAAGAGGATGGCTCTCGCACCCTTCATGTAGCTGTGCCACGAGTTGAGTGTGACCGGAATGAAGCAGTACCTGAGAATTATGTGGTCACTACTCTAGATTTGGGACGCCCCACTGGTGCGCAGATTGTAGAGGAGTGTGATAACTCCTTCCTTGCCCTCAAAGATAGATTATTCAAGAAAGAAGGGAAGTATAAGAAGTTGAAAAGAGAACACAAGGCCTTAATTGGATATGTACAACAGTTATCTCGTTCTCGAGGGCAGAATATTCTAGTGATAGAGCCTCCAGCAGATGTACCTAGAGAGTCGATCAGCGGCTTGGTAGAGTTGGGAAGGATGGCACAGGAGGCAGATAAATGGGTCACAGGAGTACGTGTTGAGACAGAGAAGTTTATGGAGGATCTTGCTTTTGCTTTTCAGCAAGCCTCTAATATTTTAGCACGGATGGAGGCAGTGGATCATGCTTGGGGTGATGCCTCTATCTACCAGAGCAAAGTTATCCAGCGTCTTGAGGTATTGAGACATGTTCCGTTGCGATTGCTGGTTGATGGAGGTGTCATTCAGGAGAATGACAGGTATGATTTCTCTAGGTGGTATTCTTCGGCTATCACAGGGCGTGGCTTCTTCGATGCGGCACAGGCGGATTCAGCTAGGATACACAAGGCCATGGCCAATATTATTGATGGAGTTCAGAATACTTTCGAGGCCATATTTGCTAGGCGGTTGAATCCGGATGAGATAAGTGCTGATAATTTGAGGGGTTTGTTGGTGCCTTTCTTTGCAGATGTTAAGACCTTTGCACAAGATGATTTCGAGAATACTGCTACTTTCTCCACCTTGATCCAGAACACGCAGGATTCCTTGGCTGCTTGGAGAAAGTCTTGTGCAAGGCATGAGCATTCAGTCACAGTGTTGGAGTTTCAGTTAGATTGTGTTCCACCGATTTCAGTTTAGGAAGTTGAGGCTGTGCTTCGCAGATTCGTGGAGTTGGCAGTCAGAGAGAAGGCAAGTGGGAACGCACTACTGGACGAGGATCTTCTAGAAGACTGAATATGGGCATTTATTACATTTACTATTTTGGGAGTGAGTGGGAATCTTTGATTCATTTAATGTACCACTCCCTATTCTGGCAGTTTTTAGGGTTAGGGCTGAGGTGGCACGATTCTGGCCACTCTATTAATTGTAACCCTAGCCGTCTTTTGGGACTTGGCTAGCTATAAAAGGGGGAGTCCCCCTCATTTGTAATTCATTAGAATATTAGACATTAGATCAGGCATTAGCATTAGAGCTAGAGATTGGAGAGATTGCATAGTAGTCATTTTGCTTAGCATAGTGTGGAAGAGAAAGAAAGTTTTCCCTTTGAAAACTTTTGAGGAGATTGTTGTGTAACACTTTTTATGATAATTGATCTTTTCATTGATGGTGGAATTCGTCTTGTCATGAATAGCTAGCAAGGTCTCTTCTTCCTTTCGAATCCAAGTAGCTTAATTTCATGCAAGTAGTTTACTTTGATATGTGGTGTTTTATTGAGATAGCTTCACTTTATTCCATACCACTAGCGGCTTGTTGATGATAAGTTCGCCTTGCGTGGTCGACTGGAAATCACCTTGAGTTTAACTTCAATTGTGGTTGGTATGCTTATATGCGTCGTTGTGATGGTGTATGCATGTTGAACCATAATTTGAACATCCTTTGTTATCCCTTTGAAGATTGCACCGATTTTACTGAGGCTGTCCGACGTGAGGCTAGGTGAAATCTGGTTGAAGTCTATTGAAACAAAGCTCCATATATCCTGCATTTAGAATAGAATATAAGTTTCTTAGGCCCTAAACTTTTTTACTTTCCGCACATTTCTGATTAGTTTTAGGAAAACAAGCTACATTGCCAAATCATACACGTAAGAATCCCCTTCAAAATCATACATTAGCTGCTAACTGCAAGAAATCTGAACAATTATGTAAGTCCCCTCGTAAGAACACAGCAATACACATCAACCAAATTGGGTCTATTCGCACTTAAGGAACCTTGGAGTTGAACGTGTGATCTATCTCGCAATCTTAGCACACGGAATACTTTGATCAAGAGAGAACGGAGTAGCCCCAAACTATTTTGTTCTGCTGTTTGGTGCGGTCATAAAAAACACATAAACAGGTACAAAAGTTGGACAATTACCTATCATTGAGACCTATGCAGGAGGACGAGGCCATTAAGTTTGCTACACTGCAAGAAAAATCTATGACATCTGTAATAAGTTTCATGGAAAACTAGGGCCTTTAACATCAATATAATTAATGACACAATCCAAGAGGTCATAGGCTAGTACTTCTAAACAATACATTTTTAGAACATCTAAGGTATGGGCTTATGCTTAATAAGTAAGTTTGTGATACTAGTGGGAAAATGCTTCAAATTGTGATAAATCACAACATTTCATTTTGGCAAGCCATATACTAGATTCAAGTTCTTTATTGCCTTGTGTGGGTGCAAATTCAATGATCAACATTTGGAAAAGGGATTTCGTAGGGTCACTTTGATGAAAAACTCTAAGATCATGTTTTCGCTCATTCATACAGTTTTACTAATTTAAGACAATTCCTTAGGAATATTGGACACTAAACATTCCATTAGATTGACCATCAAAATTTTCTGCTATCCCTAATGTTTTTATGGTACTACACAATTTAATAATTTCATTTTGAGGGATTAAGATGATGTAATGTCCCCATTTTTAGCACTACACTCTCCAGTGATTGTTAGCCTATTCTCGGATGCCAGTAGGCTAGTCAGAGGCAAAATTAGGGTTTCCTATTTTCTAGGAGGCTTTTTTTGTGGATTCAGGGGTTTGCATGTAGGAGTTTGGCAGTGTCTTTTCTGGATCTTTCTGGGTTTTCAGAAAGCTTCGGAGAGATGTGACGTGCATTTAATGAAAGTGACAGGCATTTCAATCAGGAGTTTGCATGTAGGATTGGTTTCTAGATTCCTTCTGGGTTTTCAGAGAGCTTCGTAGTGGTATAACATGCATTTGCATCTGACAACCTTTTTCGGACTTACTATTTTTAGTAAGTTGCGATGGCTGCCCGGTTTTTGCTTAAAATGAGTTTGGAGTCACCATTTTTAGCAGTATGTTATTTATAGTAAGTTCTATATTTGGCAATGCTATTTTTAGCAGCAACTCAGTGGCTCAGTGCAGTGTCTATTTGTGGCAAGGCAGTTTTGGCAGTTTGGTCTGCAACAATCTTGGAGCCTGTTTTGGCAGGTTTGGTGACTTAAGTGATTTTATATTTGGTGAAAATAATGTTTTAAGTGAAAATATTGGCTAAGGTTAAGTGGACACCTAGCTTGGAAAATAATTGAGTTTTTATAAAGTATTTCACTTAAATCTTTTGGACGCCTATACTTGTGGTATTTGCATTTTATTAAAATTATATGCCTAAGTCTATTTGGACGCCTTGGTCAAGGGGTCAAAAATGGAATTCAAATGCAAATTAGAAGTGTAATGTGAATCTTCATTTGGGCACCCTAGTTGGAGGGAAAAGAAATTTGAATTCATGGTTGGAGAAAGTTATAAATAAGAGGCCTTGCTCTCTCATTTGCTATCCATTGCTTATCATAATGAAGTGTTGCTAAAATTATTTCAGAACCCTTGCTTCGAGGAATGCATACCTCCTAGCTTATATCAGTTTGGTACTTGAGAGATAGTACCTAGCTGGTTTGAGATTGCTTCTTCATTCAGAGGTTGCAGATAGAGCTTCACAGAGATGGCTTCATTTGATGTTTTCTGATTTTGCAAGAGTTTTTTCAGTTTTGGTGATGCTGATGTGTTGCTTGGCTAAAACACATTTTTCGATCGTAGCTCCTTGCACAATTTTTGTGTGCTTTTGGGTATTGGCTTCATGGATGAAGTTGCCCTAGGCGCCCCTTTGCTCAAGCTTTCACAATTTTTGGTGAAGTCTTTGATTTTCTAGACAAGTCGCCCTTCTCAAGGGTTTATGCTAATTGTTGTTCGTGCCTTGGGATGCGTGCTATAATGTCCCCTTCTCAATTGTGATCAATTCAGTTGATCGTTGGCCTATTCCGGAGACCCGTAGGCTACTCGGAGGGTGAAAATTAGGGTTTCATGTTTTGAGGAGGTTGTTGCTTGAAGTTTGGTGATTGGATTGTGGATTCTTTCTGGGTTTTCAAAGAGCTTCGCAGTGGTATAGCATGCATGGTGATCCAAGCAACTTCGGGAATTTGCAATTTTTAGTAAATTCCATTTCTGGCAGTGGTCCTGTTGACTTCTGTGCAATTGGCTCTCTTCTTCAACCAGTTCAGTTGGTATTGTGATTTTTGGCCTTTTGATGCATTTTCTGGAGAGATAAGTTAATTTAATTAAAATAATGTTATATTTTAATGTTATAACCCCTTAGCCTAGCTTGATGACTTAAAGTTGTTCTGAAAGGGGGACTTCAAGGGTGGACGCCTCATCTGGAGGTAATTTAATATTTCCAAAGGTCAAAAATCATGCTTGAAGTGGGACGCCAACTTTGAAGAGGAGATTGTTTTGAAATAAAGTTAAATGTTGCCTTCTTGATTTTGGACACCACTTTGGAGGGATAAGAGTCAACTCAAATTTGAATAATGCTTTGACTGGTTTGGGCGCCCTTCTAGATGCTTCTGGAAGATGCTTTGCAAGTCTACATAAGGAGACTTCTCTTCATTTCTTCATCTTTTGTCTACCATACTGTTATGCTGCTGGATTGATTTCAGGCAAAGCTTCGAGGAAAGCATACCTCCTAGCACTTGGCTCATCTTCTTGCTTGAAAGATAGCAACTAGTTGAGAGATAGGTTGTAGTTGGGTTTTTAGCACTTGTAGTTGAGATTCTTGCATATTGTAGTTGAGTTCTTGCATTTCAATCAGTTTTTGGGTTGCTGGTTTTGTCATATTTGATTGTAGTTTTCGCTCATATCTCATGAAATAAAAATGATATTGTTCTAGGTATTGAATCTATCTAATTCCTTGCTAGGGGCGACCCTTTGTACCAATTTGCAGAATTTCTAATGAAGAATCAGATTTTTCCTAGCAAAATCGCCCTTCCTTAAGGGCCGTACCTTTTGGAGCAGCATTGGAGTTTGTGCCAAAAATTATTAAGGGTTGCATATGGGATTTTCATCATTGGGATGTGGGCGCCATCAGTCATAGGGTCATTTGCACTTAGTTTCAAGTCATTTGGGGTTGGTTTGAGCGTTTTTTGAGGATTCTAGTGAATTTTGTGGTTGCTGGTTATTACAATTTAGTTGCTGGTTTGTCATATCAGATTGTGGGAATTCATTAGTTGAGTGAGAATTTGATTCTAAGGGGTCTTGTGAGCATTGGATAGTTGTTCAACACATAGTTTGCAAACTCGGACTCGCCACGGACTCGACAGCCCAAAAATATGACTCGGACTCGGGACTCGGCACGGACTCGGGGAAAGACTCGGTACGGACTCGGCAAAAAAAAAAACCGTAGTTTTACAAAAAAAAAGAACAAATTAATGCATTTAGAGAACTTAAGAGCCTAATTTGATTATCAAACACTCATAATTCAAAGATTACACATGTCATATGATCATCAAACACTCAATAATTGAAATTTAATCATTCATAGTCATCAAATACTCATAGTTTCAATGTATAACAGCATCATAAGATTATAAATGTTTACATATAATCCTGGCTTCTTTCAACCCCAATTCAATTTGCAGACCTGTATTTCACAAACTTGAGTGTTAAAATGAAAGAAAAAGTTAAAAAAAACATGGGTTTTTAACCCCTTTTGACTCCCAGCCACACAGGAGAGTCCTGGGTTGGGACTCGAGTCTGACCTTAGGACTCTTCGAGTCTGAGGTTGGACTCCCGAGTCCCGACCCAGGACTCTCCTGGACTCGACTCCCGAGTCCGTGGCGAGTTGACTCTGCTAGCCAATGGACTCCCGAATCCGCGGCGAGTCCGCCAAGTCTAGCCGAGTCTGCAAACTATGGTTCAACATTATTGCAGCATTAATAAGCTTCTAATCTTGTGTTCTTGGCTGACACTTTATCGCATTGTAAGCTGAATAGTAGTACTGTCAGCATTCTCACTTCTTTTCTTATTAATTGTATTTCTCGTTGAATAAGTGGAAGAGGCTGGCTTTCCGCCTATTTACTTTCAATTAGTAGTCTTAAGGACCCTTTGACCAAATGCTCGTCACTCCTTGGCGCATTTTTGGTTAGAGTTACCTTTAGTTCATCATGCATAAGATCCTCTGACCATTTGCTTGTCTCTCCTAAACGCATTCTTGGTTAGAGTTCCTTTCCAGTTTAGCATTGCATCAGATCCTCTGACCACATGCTCTCCCGCCTTGGGCACATTCTTGGCTAGAGTTACTTCCGCATCGTTTTGGTTTTGAAGCTAACCTTAACGGGTGTGTGTTGCATTGTATTCACAATTGAAAAAACAAAAAAAAAATGGTCCGGTTCCTTACACGTGCTAAATTAATCTGAGTTGTTTGGAGAGGTTTGTCACTTGGTACTATTTGCCCTATGGAATGTAATTCAAGTACTACGTACTACTGAGCAAACTAAGTCATGTGCAGAATATGGAATAGAACAATAGAATAGAAATATATCATGTTTGAACATCAGAGGCTTTATTCATTATTAGAAATATCACCATGTACAATCGCAGAGTATCAACAGTGCTATCAACTATGACCATCCGCACATAACCTTCTCCCGACTACAGCAAACTGAGTACATATAACGTTCAGTGGTAGTTAAGTAACCAACCGACATGATGTTTCATAACAACAGTTATCACTAATCGGGACTTGATTACCTGAAAGTACATGACATGTATTATTCCCACTAACTATAGTTTTATTAGCAAATGGCCGACTACAACCAAGGTCGACTACGACCAAGGCCGACTACGGTTGACTACAACAAAAGTAAAGATATCCTACTTACATCATCCCCCCCTAAAAAGAAGTCGTCTTCCAAATGATTGAAAACAAAAAATGCCAACTCCTCGTCCTTTTCCTGTAATTGATTCTCCCTCTGTGCTAAAAGTCATTGTGCATCGGCCACCTGGGCATCCTTCTCTATCAACTGACTGTCACACTCACCCAATACTCTATCCCTCTCTGCCAACTTCTCCTCGAGAGTTGCCACTCTCGTTTGCTCGGCTGCCAACTGCTCTTGTAACTGTACTATGATGGTTGGTTGTATTGCAAATTGGCAATTCCAATAAATTTGATGGGGATCTGGGGGCAACGCCCCCAGCGGGGTGAAGGGGTAGCGCCCCTTGCGGGGCTCTGGGGGAAGTGCCCCCGCCACCAAGACCAATTTAACACTTCTAAAACAACCCAAAACTGCATCGCGTACCTCATTTTCATGACTTTTCCAGAGGTTCCGAATAGTGCTGACGAAGCCGATAAATACAAATTTTGCATTGTTTTTCTTAGACTTTACTTTCTCCAGGTCGATGCTTGGTACAGTCTTTATTTGCTTGGTAAGTACGGCTTCCTCCTTGATACGTACGGCCTCCTTATGGCATTCTTTCTGGCTTGGTATAGTGCTTCTTGGTCTGATGCGTACGGTCTCCTCCTGATTTGGGCGTACAGAGTTTTTACTTTTGCTGAGTTGTACGCTACAACCTGATGTTATGCCTAGCGTGATTTGAAAACTCAAAACATGCCGTATGTTGAACCTTGGCAGTGGATGCCGTACGACCTGGAGAAACTCTGACTGTGAAGGCCGTACGAATTGAAGAGATGCTGAATGTCGTACGAATTGAATAGATGCTGAATGCCATATGATTTGGATAAATTTTGAATGTCGTACGCTCATCAATGCTTGAGGCCGTACTTTGTGACTGGAAATTGCCAACTGATGCCATACGGTGGAAGTGTTGATTTTCTCTTGTAGGTGCCGTATGACCGGAATAACTTGTAGACTCCATACGATGCTCGGAGTACGGCGTACTGCCTGGGCAACTTGTAAACTCCGTACGATTTGAAGAACTTGAGGATGCCGTACGACTTGAAAAACCTGAGGACGCCGTACAATTTGAAGAACTTGAGGATGCCGTACGACTTGGAAATCTTGAGGATGTCGTACGACCTTGGCTTTTCTCCTGTGTTCTTTCTTTGTGCTTAACCTTCCATGCTGCCGTATGTCCCTCCTTCTAATATTGATGTCATACAGACCCTTGTTTCTTCCTTCTTTGTCTTTGTAGCTAAAAGGCCGTACGCTGAAAATTGGCTTTGTGTTTCTCCAAACTTTATTTAACTTGATCACTTTTTCTCTTAGCCGCCCAATTTTACCAATGGCCATGATTTTTATTGTAATTCTCTTTATTTTAATATTTCGTCTCTTGGCCCCTTTCAATCTTTTCATTTTTTTCTTCCTCATGAACTCTCCCAAGTCACTTTTTAATTTTTTCCCAATTCTTTTATTTTTCTTCTCTCTTATTTTTTCTCTCTCCTCAATTTCGTTTAATTTCCTCTCCTTAATTTCTTCTAAGTTCTCCTTCATATTTCTTTTAGCTTGTTTCTTTTCTATTTTTAATTTTTTCAAATTTTGTTTATTTTCTCTCATTTTTTTTTCTTGCAACTCAATTTTTTTCAATTTTTTATTTTCTTCTTCCGTTCCACTTTTTTTGTTTTCTGAATTTTTTAATTTCTTCATTGTATTTTTTCCCTTTTCTCTCACTTCCAACTGTTCTTTTATTTTTTCATTTTTTTCATTTTTTAACTCCATTATTTTCTCCTTTGCTATTTTTTCATTTTTTGATTCCAACAGAAATTTTTCATCTCGTACTTGTTTGGATTTGTGGACTGGCATATCGTCTAATTTTGATATTCTTTCTTTGTACTCTCCATTCTCGGCCGGAAGTGTTTGGCTGGGCCTTCCCTGTTTCTCTTCTTCCTTGATTTCCTCGATTTGTAGCATGTTACACTCTCGGGGGAACACTTCATAGTCTTCCATCTGCCAATGAAATAAGCCATTCAGCGAGCTTGTCTTGTCCTCCGAACAACTCTCGAGTTCAAGTACGCCTTCAGTGTTCGATTCCATAGCTTTCCTTCCTTCGTCTACATCCAACTCACCTCCATCCGATTCAGATCTGGAGGAAGCCAATTCTCGCTCACGGCCTGGTTCTTCAAGTAGATGACGCACTTCTGCTCGTTGTTCTCGATCGATAGTGTGCTCCTCTTCCAATTATGATTTGCCTTCGTGGCTATCATCCATCCTCTCCCAAGTAGTGCATCGTACGCTTTCCTCTATAATGGGATGACGACAAAATTTAGCAAAAAATGTTGTCTTGATTGTCACCTTTTTTGCCATCAGCGTTCCCAACGGCTTGATACCATGTTGATTAGCGCCAACCAGTTGGACTGTTGGCGGCCAGAGTGTAGGCTTCCCAAGACTCTTCCGTGTGTCTTCGTGTAGTACGTTGACTCCCAATCCTTCGTCAACGATAGAATTTGTCAAGATATTTCCTTTGATCTCCATATGCACGACCGCTGGCATCTTCCCGATGTTTTCCATGAGCAATACTGGGTCGATTGTTTGTTCACTGTACGGTGGCGGTTTTGGTACCAATTCTTTCCTTCGTTCCTCCAATCGCGGTTGCTTGCCATCCTTGACAACGTTTGTGATCGCCAGTCCCAACTGCGGCATAGTTTGGAGAAGGTAAGTTACTTTGATCGGTATGGTGGTCTGCAGTACTTGCCGTACAATTTTGGTTTCCGCCTCCAACCGCCGAGAGGTTCCTGGCTTCTCCAAAGGTACTTTTTTTTCCTTCGCCATCGCCAGTTCCACTTTGGTTTTTGCTTCCTTCATCCTTTGTTTCTCTGTACATGGATCTGGGTGAGTGGCCTTTTTTGCTTATGCTCTGGTGATCGCCAGTACCTCTTGTTCTTCTACTTCCAGCATGTGGATACCCTTTTGCTTAGGGCATTCGTTATCTTCATGATTACCTGGTCCACACCACTTACACAATCTCCCTCCCGAACCTTGACCGTTCTGGCAGTCCCTGGAAAAGTGGCCCCATTCGTTGCACTTCCTGCATTGGATCATGGCCCTTCCTTTTGCATCGTACTGTATCATGTTTCTCGGACTTCTGTTGCTTTGGTAACCTCCAGGGGATGCATTGCTATTGTACTGGGGTTTTGGTGGTGTGTTAGGCGGTGTCGACGGTTCTTCCTGCACAAAGAGTACTTGTGCACTTCTGGATTTTAAGTTGTATGGGCATTCCTTGACAGAATGTCCCATCAGTTGGCAGATATTGCAGAATAAGTTCTTGGGACAGTTCGCCTTCGTGTGACCTTTCGCATTGCAGTCCGTACACCACAGTTCTCTGGCTTCTCTCATACTCTCCTTGTCGGCCTTCAATTCTTTCATCATTCGCATCATATCTTTCCTGAGTGCTTGTACAGTCTTGGATTCACCGTCGCTGTCGTCCATACTCTCCTCGTCGTCTGTCTTCTTTTTCCCTCGAGAGGATGTTTTATTTTCACTTTCTATGTCCATTGCTCGATTGTATGCTTCGGCATACGACGAAGGAGGTACGACTTTCATTTTCTTTCTTAATGACAGAAGCAAGCCCTCGATGAACCATTTTTTTTTCAACCCGTCGGCCGGCTGTGCCTCCAATTTCCCCAGCAAATCTTTGAGTCTTCGGTTGTAGGTCCGCACACTCGTGCTTTCCTTGCTTGGTATTGTATATCTCCGCAACAATCTCGCTATCATCCCGCAGGAGTTTGAACTCCCCTTGAAATGCTTTCTTCAATAATCTCCATGTAGCTTTGTGTGCTTGATCTAATTCGGAGTACCAATCAATGGCACTATCTTTGAGTGTCACTGGAAATGCTTTCAGCCACTGGTTCGGATCATCCTGTCCGCTGGCTATCCAGATAGTTTCACATGTCTTGCAGTGCCGTACTGGATCTTCTGACCCATTCCCCATAAACTTCGGTAGCTTCTGCCGCTCTGGAGTAGCCATCTTTCCCCGTTGTCCTCGTTGTGTATTGGACCCGATTAGACTGGTTTCCCCGTGATGTTCCGGTGCGTCACTTGCACTCTTGGCCATGTACGAGTCACTCCCACGTCGTCCATTAGCGTCCGCGACACCGTGAGTCTCCTGGGGTTCCCTTCGGTACTCTCTCTGCTTTGGGGTACTGAGCTCAGATCTTCCACTTGTCAGCCATTCGTAGTCGTCCGAGAGGGACAACTCCCGAAACCGTCTGATGCTACTACTCAATTCATCTTCGTTCTCATAAGGATCATATCTTCCTACATACGGAGTGCCGAAGGGTTCTCCGTCCCTTCCTTCTGTCAAACTTTGGTGCGCTCGTCCAATGGATGTGTCTATTCTTGTCAGATTTTCATATGCTCTTTTAATGCTCTGATTTATTTCAATTAAATCCTCATCCAATTCCTTACCGGCTTGCTTCAGTCTTCTTTGTTGGTTTTCTTGTTCTTGCAGCCTGAGTGATCGCTGAACCTTTTCTTCCTGAGTCTCGTGCCCGTCAGGTACTCGATTCTTGTCTTTGTTTGGCCGTATGGGCATTTAAAATTTGTTTAGGTGATCATTGCTGACTACCGGATGTATGTCTTCGGCTAGTGTCTCGTTCCTCTTCTTCTCGTTTGGTTCGCTCTTCGTAGCGTTGCAGTATTTGCTGCCTTCGGGGTTTCCGATCCTCTTCTTCTCGGAGGTCTTGTAGAATAATGAAATGACGGGCCAGCAATCTGGGCATACGATTCAGGAGGTGATTCACCTCGTCGTTCACTTCCAACCTATCCCAGATAACTTCCTCAGGGATCTCTTGTATGTGGGATTCCCTACGTACATGATCTCGTAAATATATCTTCCACAAATTAACAAGATCTTCAGTCAATAGGTCTTCCCGTTCCTCATTAGCATTTATAGGCTTTTCTGCCGGTTGACCCATTACGCTGCCACGACGAGTGGTTCCCTAGTCCGCTCAGGCAACGGCGCCAAATGTTTGCCCTATGGAATGTAATTCAAGTACTATGTACTACTGAGCAAACTAAGTCATGTGCAAAATATGGAACAGAACAATAGAATAGAAATATATCATGTTTGAACATCAGAGGCTTTATTCATTATCAAAAATATCACCATGTACAATCACAGAGTATCAACAGTGCTATCAACTATGACCATCTACACATAACCTTCTCCCGACTACAGCAAATTGAGTACATATAACGTTGGCGGTAGTTAAGTAACCAACCGGCATGACGTTTCATAACAACAGTTATCACTAATATGGACTTGATTACCCGAAAGTACATGACATGTATTATTCCCACTAACTATAGTTTTATTAGCAAATGGCCGACTACGACCAAGGCCGACTACGGCCGACTACAACCGACTACAACAAAGGTAAAGATATACTACTTACAGGTACTTGGTCTCCCAGCTCCTAAGAGTCATTTGCATTCAGTTTGACATCATTCGGAGAAGTATTGGCAAAGTTACGAGCATAAAGGTGAAATCTGTACTTGCTGGTTTGAGTTTTCAGTTTGCTACAATTTAATATCAGACCTGTTATTTCAGTCATTTTGGCCACATTTCATATGCTGGATATCAAGTACTTGTTAGGAGATAATGCTCTAACATTTTGGTGATCATGAAATATCTATATCTCATTGTATTTGCAGACTATATCTCATATTGTAAGGGTGAATCAGTAGTACTGATCGGCTCTTTATATTTCTGCAATTTGCATTTTGTAATTCCCACTCTTAGTGGAAGAGACAGGCGTCGCCATCTATTACTTTCATCTTTTTACTTTCTTGTATTGCCCGTTGAAAAGTGGAAGGGGTCGGCTAGCCGCCTAGACATTTACTTTTTGCACTTTGAATTACACTCCCGTTGAATAAGTGGTTGAGTATGCATTTTCATTTCATGTTGATCGACTGAGCCATCTTTACACTCCCATTGAATAAGTGGTTGAGTTTGCATCTACATTACATTCTGATCCGTTGAGCCGTCTCTGATGTTGTACTCTTCAGCATTTTCAGTTATACAAGCTAACGATCCCCTTTACACCATATGCTCTCACCTTGCCCTCACTAGGATTTGGGTGATCAAAAAGTGAAGGGTTACTTTCAACTGGTTTATTTTGATTATCTAACGTTAACGGGTGAAGCTGTTTGTGAAAAATTGAAAAAAAATTATAAGGGGGATATTTCAGATGATCATTAGTGTTGAGATACCATTGTTTAATGGGAATTGATGAATGCATCATCATGGTAAGAGCAGGTTTTTCTTTTAGTTTTTTCTCTTTTTATGTTGTATCCACTCCAAAAGTATAGGAAAAAGGATATAGACAAAGCTTCTTAACTTTATTTTGTAATAGGAAATTTCTCTTCCCTTTTCTTGATCACTATCTTTGTAAGCTTCTTGTAGAGTTTTCACGCATTTTTGGCTTTCTTTGCACTTGGAATTCTTGGATGTAATCTCTTGCATTGAGCAGTGCGAATATGAATCAAACTTGAGAGTTCCTTTTCTTAGCTTGTTTGTTACTTTGTTTGGATGGCAGTCCAATTAGTTGGTTCTTCATAACCAGTTTCAACAATTTCACATGAATAATTTCATGTCAAAAGAGTCATCATCTTGATAATCCAATAATAATAATTAGCTACACTAAATTTTGGAATGATGAACTCAAAAAGCCTTTTGAGAACTGGTATGCACCTTGAGTATCTTATGTTTCTTTAAATAAATTAGATTTCAATAACCTGATACAAGCACATACTACTATGCCTTAAAGCGGAAACAAACACAATTTAATTTCCATTACATTAACCCTTAGAGGAAAGATAATGTAGTTTGCAGATCTAGGAAAATTTCAGAACATAACACCATGTAAATTAACATTTCAAGAATGAGAAAGAAGAAGAATAGAAGAAAGATAGATTGGCTTCCCCGAGGCGTTGAGTCAAGGTAGGGTCTGTCTATCTGAAATCTTCGATTGGATCGCCCAATCTTTCTCAATTCCCGAGTGGAAATGTATGATTATGGGTTCACTCGGCAGTGCCAGTCCCGCCGGGCTTTCTATTTCTCCCCACCCATCTTGCTGGCAAAGCCACTTTATTCGACTCCAGGTGGCCAGTACCTCCATCTATGTTTGCCCGTTAATGAATGGCTAACTGCATCCCACTACTATACATGATACAATGCATATAGGGGATCCATGCCCTCCATTTGTTATTGCCCGCCGATATACGAGGGGAAAACCTTTTTCGGTAAAAAAACCCACTCCAAAGCATCGAACCAATGTATTAATCTGCAACAAGAAGGTTGTAATACACTTGTAGGCTTAGAACCTTAACATGGAGACTACATTTTGCTCTTCTGGAGAAAATCCGACAACATAACCGTGCAATAAAAAATTCTCCTCATACAACTCCACTAGCAAACACCCATATTTGTAGAGCTCAAAGATGGATGCCCAAAACTAGCATGTGTCAACATACTCTTCACTGCATGCATATAAACAAAAAGGATAACATGCAATGCACCTATCTTCACCTGGTTATGCAAACTATAGCCAATCTCAACATGCAAGGCATCTATCATAAATTTCTATGCCAAATTTCAGTCTTGTCAACGTGCATAGCGTCTACCACATACAAGACTGACACCTACCACAATTTCACTAGTCATGACTCTTACAACTGTCATAACCCATCATAGCAAGTTGTCATAGTTTGTCATAAAGTACGACATAACAAATTTTGACAAAAGCCACTAAGTTAGACACAAATTTAGGACCTCCAAAGTGGGACACCTACTTCCAGAATTTGAGCTTCCAAATTGCATGTCACCTTCCATATAGGATGCCACATCACCAACGGGTCCGACAAAGTGCCACAAGATTAGTAGGAAAAATATCTGTAATGTCCCCAATTTAGCCCTACGCTCTTCATTTGGATTTAGCCTATTTCTGGAAATCCGTAGGTTACTCAGATGTGCAAATTTAGGGTTTCCACTTTCAGTAAGTCTTGTTTCCAGCTCAATTCAACTTTCTGTTGGTTTTGAGGTGAACTTACTATTTTTGGCATTGACTATTTTTAGTAAGTCTAATTTTGGCAGTGGCATCATCAGTAGTTCAACTCAGGTCATCATGCTATTTTTGGCAATCCATTAGTTTCAGTATTGGTGTTGGTTTTGGTTATCTCCTTAGACTGAGTTTTATACTTAGTCAATTTCATGTTTTTAAGTTGTACCCCACGCCTAGGCTTGATGACTTCAAGTTGTTTTAAAGAGGGGACATTAAGGGGTCAAGTTAAGCATTTAATGATTTAATAAATGCTTTATTGTTGCATTTTGAAATGGACGCCAAAAAGGGAAGATGAATAATATTTTATTATTTCAAAATAAAGTGAATGGTTGAAGAGGCATCCCTTTTGGAAGTTGAAGTGATTCGGCTTCTTGGAATTCAGAGTGTTTCATTTTCCATTTGAAGCTTATTTATTGAGGCCTTGCTCATTCATTCTCATCTTTGGAAAATATTGTAAAGTTATGCTGCTGAATTGATTTTAGAACCCGGCTAAGGGGGAGCTTAGTATTTTCTATACCATTCTTCAGGCCTGAAACTATGGTTCCCTAGATGGTCATTTGGGAGTGTGCTTCATTCAGAAGTGCATATTGAGCTTTATTGTTGGAGAATTTTGATGTTATTTTCAGTTTGGAGCTTGCTGGTTCAGTCATGGCTGAAGGACGTTTTTGATTGCAGCTCCTTGGGCAAATTTTATTTCATTATGGGTATTGATGCTACATGATTCTATGCTATAGGCGACTCAAATTGCAAAAGATCAGATTTTATTATGCTGCCTTTGATTTTCTTGAGAGGCCGTACCTTCTCTAGGGCCGTACTTCTTGCAGCTTGCCTTGGGATTCGTGCAATCCATTTAGTGGCTGTTTTGGGGTCTTATTCTTGCTTGGAGCTGGTTGCCTTAACTCATGGGTATTGTAAGTTTAGTTTTGAAGTGTATCTTTGGAGTATGATGAAGATTTGAGCATTTTGATGTTTCTTAGGTTGCTAGTTCAGAACTTTCAGTTTGTTGTTTGTCATATCAGATTTATATCAGTTCAGATTTTGGTTTGTATTTTCAATATTAGAGAGATTATAAGTGTGGGAGATCATCTTCTATCATTGTGCTTTGTTACCATTGTAAAACACTTGTAATTTTGCAGTTATTTTCAGATTGTAAGACTGTAAATAGTAGTACTGTTTCAGTCATTTATTTGCTGCATTTACTAGTGTTAAATTTCACACATTGTAACCCCTGGATGGTTTACTGCCAGCGTGGAGAATAAACAAATTGTATCTCTCTTTTTCACCCACTGAAAAGTGGAGAATCCCCATTCACTCATGGATGCTCGCCACAACGGATGAATTAGTTTGTTTTGTAATTTCTTCCCCCCACTGAATTAGTGGAAGTGCGGAAATCTTTCATGGCTAGTTCACCGCCTAGTTCCATTCAGTTGTAATTTAATTTCAGTTATTGTTTAGTTTTCTCTGCCATATGACAACACCTCTCCTTCCTTGGGATTGAGTGTGCATTCTTGGCGTTGAGATTATTCAAACTTGGATTTCAATTTTGGAGCTAACGCTAATTCAATTGGCATAGTGTTGATTGTGTTGTGAAAATTCAAAGAAAAATTTGGTTGGCATATTTCAATATCATTAGGATAACTAATCACCAAATTAAATGCTAGAACTTGCGAAGTTTGAGACACCTTAATCCAACAATCAAGTGTTAGAGAGATTTGTAATAAAAACCTACTTCCTAGAAAACCTACACTTAAAACACTTGATTAATGGAAGATCAATTGTTAAATTATGACAGAGTTGTCTTAGTGAATATTCACTAATTATTATTACAATTTACTCTATGTATTTCCTCCAATTAGGATGTAACATACACCCTTATTTTACCTGTGTTTTTTGTTTGTTTTTAGATGTGTATGAGATGTATTTTGCAATGGTTTGTTATTAACAAATATAGTGCAGATAATAAAGAGATTTGCAACAATAATCAACTCAATAAAAGTGCAATATTCAGGAATATAAGAGGCTGAAATTTCCAGATTTATGTACTGAGTAAAACATACAATTTTTCCAAAAACTAAGAGCAACCCAGATTGGGAAAGGCCATTACATATCAATTTTCAACATACCCACAAAATGCAACAAAGGTTTTGACTGCACTGTTCACAAAATCTGCAAAGTGGGAGTGTCAAACTGGAACACCACCTTCCCAAAACTCCTCCAAATTCGTTGCAAATGAAGTCTAATTGTTTTCCAGCCTTGGGTGACCCCAAACAACAACAAACACTCCTGAAAACTGAATTGTCCAGCAAGTTAGCAACTAAATTTCCACGCCCCTATCAAACATGGTATGGCCAGCAAGGAATGGTATGACCAGACCCAACAAGCAATATATATTCAATAATATGTACTGTCCCCTTTTTAGCTTGGTCTTGTTTGTTGAGGGGTTAGCCTATCATTTTGAACCTCGTAGTCTGACAGTTGTGGATAGAGGGTCTTCAGTGGCAGTTACTCGATGATTTGGGACATTACTCCTCAACTGGATTCAAGTTTTGGCGTTTGCACTCATTTGACTCAGATTGGCACACTTACTATTTATAGTAAGTCACTATTTTGGGAGAGTCAGGGTTTCTATTGATAGCCGGGCACCTGAGCAGAGCATATTGGCAGTGTTGACCTTTGATTGGGCCTTTGCAGTTGTTTCCGGACTCAGTGGTGTGTACTTACTATTTATAGTAAGTCAGGCTATCAGGACATACTATTTCTGGCAGGGCACCTAGTTCAGTTGGCATTCACAGAATTGACCCAGTATTGGAGCATTTAGTGATAATTAATTAATTATTGTCATGACTTTATATTATAAAGTCAAATTATAAAATATTAATTGAATGGGGCCATGACCCATCATTAAGTGAATTAAAATAATATTAAAAAGTGGGTGCCCAAACCAAGGTATTTGCTAAGTTATATTAAAAAGCATCAAAAGCAAATTAAAAATAATTAAAAAGCAAATCAAGAGGGTCGACTTCTTCATGAGGAAGTATAAAAGCTTTCAAAAAGAAAATTGAATTGATTCTATGATGATCATTCAACTTTGTCTTATTTGAGAGCTTTGGAGTTTGTGAAGAAACCAAGGTTTCTGCATATTTCATCCATTTTCAGGCTCTGAAGAATGAAAACTCTTCATAGACCAGCATTCTGAGGCTGTGAAATCATCAGCTGAAGATTGCTCATCAAGTTGGCTTCACACAGGAGTCAAAATTGTGCTTAAAGGTGAAGAATAATCTAGGGTTTGAAGCTGAAAAAATTATTTGAAGAGAGAATAAGGAATTATTGAGTTTTTATTTGGTTGGCACACATCCCTAGGTCCGTACTAGCTGATGTACTTGCAGGTCGTACAACTCCAACAGAAGGCGTTTTTCTTCCTTGGCAAAATCGCCTCCCTTTTTGGCTTCAATCTTGTTCCTTTAGTGGAAGCTAGGCTACAGGAGTCTATTCAAAGCGATTTCAAGGAGGAGAAACTAGTCTTGAGGGCAGGTCGATCATTTATCCAGTCAATCACATTGTTGCAAATAAACTCCATATTTCTACAAGGGTTTTATGATGGCTTTTCCTGGTATGCTCTTGTGTTGAATAAGCTTTGTAAATAATATATTATCAAATAAAGATATTGCAGCCTCTTTAAAACTTGGTTTTCATGAGTTTAATTATTTCATTGTAATTTTTATCATGCTTGGCATCTTTATATGAAAATTACAAAAAATTATATATTTGCAAAAACACAAATTTTTTTACAAAACCTTCAAAAACCAAAACAAATTGCATTATTTAGCATAGTTTGGGGTTGAGAGACACCAGGTCTCCTACATAATATCTCTGAAAATTTCCTTGTTCAGCCACCACTGCAAATCTCCAACAATTTCAAGCTTGAAGAACTGAAGAAAAATATGTCAAAACTCCATTAAAGCCCGATCGTGATTTCTGAATAAAAATCACCAATTAATCTCCCAGATTGAATCTTTCACCAACGTAGAAGATGTCGTTTGCAAGCGATTTCATCCTCACAAACCCTCATGAAGAAATAGCTCCTCCAACAATGAAGAATATCCAATATACCAAAATCAACATAAAGAATGAACTCCAAAAAATGCTTTTATATCACTCCCGAAAGTGATGCCCCTACTTGCTTTTTCACCTTTTAAAATATTCAAACTTATTTTTTATTTCTCCAATGTGGCGCCCAAACACATAAAAAAGGCCATACTTTTTAAATTAAATATTTTACTTTATCCTTGGTGCCCACAATATCCTTTAATTAAAATAATGATAAAGTTAAAACTTTAAGTTAACTTTATTTATTTATAACTTATCGTTATTTAATTTAAATTCACCGGACTATATCATATGCCAAAATGACACTGAAAATAACATCCATTGACAATACTAAAAATAGCAGGATAGACAATTGGCCCCTTTAGTGCCTGAATCTGACTTACTAAAAATAGTATGGGAGAAATCACCAAAAACACTCCAGAAAAGGGCCTTACATACATCACAACCTCCAGAGCTCCACTAAACACTTGTCACTACCAAAATGCTAGATAAGCTATCACCAAAGTTCCCTAACCACAACCTATTAGCCTACAAGAACTGCTGAATAGGCTAACTCTGCCACCCTACTGAACTGGTTAGGAAGGGGACATTACAGTCCGCCCTCCCTAAAATTGCTTGTCTTCAAGCAATCTCAATTCTGGATGCTGCAAAATCTGCTCATTCTCGCAAGTTGCATCCTCAACTGACAAATTTTTCAATTTGACCAAATACTCCTTAATTACTCTTTTTCGGAGATTCCACTCTCTGGAATCTATAATGGCCTATGGAATTAGAATCAATTTACCCTCCTCATCTAATGGTGGTAACACTGATGAGGGGACTACATTGTGTCCTAATGCCTTAAGCTTGGATACATGAAAAATATTATAAACCCTGCTACTAGTGGGTAACTCAAGCTTGTAGACAACCTCACCAATCCTCATGAACATTTTGAATGGACCATAAAACATGGGATTAAGACTCTTTGCACCACTCTTCTTGAGAGTCTACTGTCTGTATTGGTGTAGCCTCAAATACACCATGTCCCCAACCTCAAAACTATGCTCCACACGATGTTGATCAACATATAACTTATGTTGAGTTTAAGCTTGTTGCAAGTTCTCCTTCAATGATTTCATAACATCCTGACTCTCATGCAGGAAATCCCTCACCTTAGGCACTCTACTATCTCCAAAATGCAAATCCAAGAAGTTAGGTGCCTCATATCCATATAGAGCCATGAAAGGTGACATCTTGATGAGCATGTGATAGGTAGCATTATAGCAGTATTCCACAAGATGCAACCACTTAATCCAAGCTCTCTATTGCATTGGTACATAATTTTTGAGATACCCTTCCATCCATTTGTTGACTATCTCTGTTTGCCCATCTGTTTGTGGGTGGTAGCTCGTGCTAGGAGTGAGCTCTGTTCCACTCAACTTGAAGAGTTCCTACCAAAAGAGGCTTAGGAACTTGCTATCCCTATAGCTCACAATACTCTGGGCATCCCATGCAACCTTAAAATCTCCTTGAAGAATAATCAGCCACTTGAGCTGCAGTGTAGGTCGCTGAAATAGCGAAAAAATGTGCAAATTTGGTTAGCTTGTCGACCACGACATATATGCAATCCCTGTTTCGCACCTTGGGCAACCTTGTGATGAAATCCATGGAGATACATTCCCATTTCTAATTAGGAATGGGTAAGGGCTGAAGTAAACTAGCTGGATAAGTGTGCTCATTCTTATTATGCTGGTAAGTAGGACACTCTCTAACATACTTATGGACTTCATTTTTAAGTCCTTTCCAAGTGAAAGTTTCCCAGATCTGCCTGTAGGTCTTGAAGAAACATGGGTGACCAACCATGGGTGCATCATGAAATGTCCTCAAAATTGTCCCCTTAAACTATGAAGTAAGCACTAAATAGATCCTCTCCATATGAATTATCAACTCATTGAGCACCATATTCTTGTCATCATGGATAGTGCCCTCTATGATTCCTGCTTCCCAAGAATCCTTAGCATACTCTGCTGAAATTAAATCCCTCCAATCAACAACAATCTTGTAAAATCCCCTTATAATTTTTTTTCAATTTTCACAAGCAATGTCACCTGTTAACATTAGAGAAACCATAAACCAACTGAAAGTAACTCTTTCACTTTCTGATCACTTAGATCCCAATGAGGGCAAGGTGAGAGCATACGATAGAAAGAGGATTGTTAGGCCCAAATCCAACTGAAGCACAATACTGGAAACCAACCCTTCACTTTTTGATCACCAAGTTCCTAGTGTGGGTGAGGTGAGAGCATATGGTGGAAAGGGGGATCATTAACTATGAAAACTAAAAACTGCTAAAAGTACAAATGAGAGACAACTTAGCCGATCAGAGTGTAATGCCAATGCAAACTCAACCACTTATTCAATGGGAGTTTAACAGACAGCTTAGCCGATCAACATGATATGAAAAAGCATACTCGACCACTTATTCAGCGGGAGAGATATTACAAGAAAAGTAAATGTTTGGGCGGCTAGCCGACCCCTTCCGCTTTTCAGCGGGCAGTACAAGAAAGTAAAATATTGAAAGTAATGGACGGCGAGGCGTGTCCCTTCCTCTATAAGTGGGAATTACAAAAGGTGAATTGCAGAAGCAGAGTGACTAAATCAACACTATTGATAATAGCCTTACAATATGATATAATCTGCAAATTACAATGAGAGTTAGATGTCCAATAAACTCCAATATGAAAGTAGTTGATCTCCAAACATAAGCTAACTATTCTACTAAAGAAAACAAGGCAAAAACTGAACTTTACCAATCTGATATGAATTTTGCAGCTTCAAAAATATCAGACCAGCAAGCTCCAAACTTAGTAAAATGCTCACAACTCAACCAATACTCCTCTGATTGACATGAAACCAAGTACAAATGAAGCATAGGAGGTAGGCGCCCAAGAATAAAACAAGAAACAACAAGAAACACCCTTGAATATTTTATGCACACATCCCAAGGCCCTGTAGGAGAGGTACAGCCTTCAAGGAGAGGGCAACCAGCAAGAATAAATTGATTTCTTCATAATAAAATATGAAACTCAACAAAGTGAGGTGTCCAAGGAAGATTAATACATATGGTCAATACCCAGAACAAGCAAAAATTCACCAAGTGAGCTACAAGCAAAAACGTGCTTTTGCAAGCACCAAACCAGCAACACAAAACTGAGAAACACACAAAAAACTTCAAAAGGAAACCTAAAAGGAAACCCTAGTGTGCACACTTAATAATTAATAAATAATTAATTATTAATGTTCCTAAGTTTAGCTTAAGTAACTAAAGTGATAAGTGACTTAATTAATTAACCAATATGATTAGATTAATTAAGTGAAATAACTTATTACTCTAACACCCCCCCTTAAGATGAACTTAGGAAGTAGCTAAAACACTAAGGAAAAGATGCATGAAAGTAAAGATGGGTCCCGACAACAATGCCTGATTAGGTACCCATGTACAAATGCAATGAATGAGAAAGAGGAGAAAACCCACTGGGACAAAACCCCCCCCTCAATGAGATGACCTACTGCAAGGAAGCACTGGAAGAACACTGGTGGAGGGACACTGGAGTCCTGAATCTGGCAAGCAAGGAAATATACCTTTGTTTACAAGAAACCATTTGAGAGTCACTGTAGGACTCAGGTGGAATCATGACAATGCAATAGCAGACCCAATGCCAAGGAACACTCGAAAACTCACAAACTGGAACAACCCTAGAATCTATGAAGCAACAATAGATGAATAAATGATTCCCCCCATAAAAGGGAATGATTTGATGAAAGAATCTAGAAGCTATGTGTATCTTAATGCCGATGCCAAACTGTGACTAAAACTGATCCATAGGAGCAAGTACCATGAAGATTCTAGAACATTAACCATAAAATGAATGGCCCTCAAACTGAGATGTGACCCGATGTGAATCTGATACGATTCAGGATCATTAACGATAGACTCTCAATCTGAGATGTGAACCGATGCGAACCAAAATGTGTCAAGCTATGAGCAAGATGAGGCCAAAAGAAACTACATGATCCAGATACAACTCAGACGAGTTGTCATCAATATAAAGATGAGATCAAAGTGCATGCAATGCAGTTACACTCTAATCTATTTATTATGCAAGAAACCCTCCTGATGGAACTTTATATAAGTTCATTTATTACAATAACCCATGATTGTAAAATGAGAGAATGCAAAACATGCATAAATTAAAGAGAAAATGCAAACTTGGTGCATGAAAACAAAAAAGAGTGCATGCACAAATCAATGTTTACATCTGTCTCCATGATTAAAATTGACCTTAGATCTGTGTAGAGGACTGAATCTGAAAAAATGGCCAACACCAATGTGAAGTGCTCAAAACTAGCTTTTCGTCGATATCTCGTTTGCCAAAAACGGACACCGTGGCCAAAAGTTATGAATTTTTCAAAAAAGGTGAATTTAGCTTTCAGGAAACGGGTTTTCTAGCAAAAAAAAGTTTACTTCTGATTTTATTTCCTCAAAATTTTATCAAGGGTTTGATGCAAGCCGTTTTTATTGGAGCCATTTTTCATTTTTGTTTCAGAAATCCAGCTTCCACTCAGTTGTAGGAAAAATGTTTTTTGGGTTTTGTAGCCAGGGTCGAAATCTGAACTGGGTATCTTTTAGATTTTGCATATCTTGCACAAATCTGGAGAAAATTGTTGTACAAAAAGCGGCGCACGTTATTTTTTCTATTGGTTGAAGGTTAAAAAAAATATTTTTTCTACTAGATGTGCAAATGAATAATATTCAGGAATTTAGTAAATACAAGAGATGAATTGCTTTATAAAAGCAATGTATGCATAACCCTAAAAGGAAACCCTAGTGTGCACACTTAATAATTAATAAATAATTAATTATTAATGTGCCTAAGTGTAATATCCCCTTCTCGAGCATGATCTTTTTAGTTGACCGTTGGCCTATTCCGGAGACCCGTAGGCTACTTGAAAGGTGAAATTAGGGTTTCTTGTTTTGGAGGTTGCTGTTGCTCGTGAATGGTTGATTGAATGGCGGATTCTTTCTGGGTTTTCAGAGAGCTTCGCAGTGGTGCGTTTTTCTTGGCATTCCGGGCACCTTCAGGAATTTACTATTTTTAGTAAATTCTATTTTTGGTAGTGGTCCTGTCGTTCTCGGCACAGTTGGCTTTCCTCTTCAGTCGACTTAGTTGATTTGTTCAATTTTGGCCATGGCGATGCTTCTTGGAGAGATAAGTCCTTTCTTTAAATAATGTTATATTTTAATGTTATAATACCCCCCCCTTGGCCTAGTCTCATAACTTAATGTTGTCTTTAAAAGTGGTCTTCAAGGGTGGGCGCTTCATGAAGGTGATTTATATTTTATTAAAGTAAAAAATGAAGCTTGATTTTGGACGCCTACTTCTTGAAAAGGTGAATTTAAAAATAAAAGTCAAAAGTGAAAGCTTGAAAAAGGGATGCCATCTCTTGGAGGGAAAAGGAGTTATTTCAAATTTGAAAATTAGGGTTTCTAGAAGCTTTTGGAGAGTCTTCTCAAATTATAAAAGGAAGCCTTGGGTCCTCATTTGGATATCTTATGTCTGAAGTATTGTTATGCTGCCGAAATGGTGCTGGGACTACTTCGAGGAATGAATGCCTCTTGGCCTTGGCTCGACTTCATGCTTGAGAGATAGCATCTAGTGGAGAATTTAGTTGGTTTGTGAGTGAATTTGTAGTGAGGTTTGCTTTGTTGCATTGTTTTGCTTGTAGTTCTGTTTTATTGCATTTTATATCTGATTTTGGAGTTGCTGTTTCAGTGTAGCTGCATATGGTTTTTACATATAAGTCAAAAAATACAAAAATAATCATTCTGGGTATTGCATCTATCTCTCTGTCTATGAGGGGCGACCCTTCCTGCTTATTCTCAGATTTTTTGAAGAAGTCTTTGATTTTATTTAAGAAAATCGCCCTTCCTTGAGGGCCGTACCATTTGGGGCTGCCTTGAAATTCGTGCATAAAATATTTAGAGTCTTTTGGTCTGTTTTCATGATTCAATATGGGGCGCCATCATTTGAGAGTCACTTTGCATTTGGTCTCATGAGATTTGAGTGAGTTTTGTGGGAGTTATGAGTATTTTGGTTAAGTTCTGTGTTGCTGGTTTTGACATTCAAGATGCTGTTCTGTCATATCAGTTTGTGTAGTTTGCATTCTTGGTGATGGGTTTGAGTCTGGAAGGTCACAAATAACTCTGGAATGATCATATCTATTACTGCAATAGAGGAGAGCTTCTAATCTTGTTCATTGTAGGCACCTTCTAATATATTGTAAGCTGAACAGTAGTACTGTCAGCATTTTCTCTTCTGCATCTTCATTTTACTGTAATACCCACTGAATAAGTGGAAGAGGCTAGCTTGCCGCCTATTTACATTTGAATTGCATGGTAGTTTGTAGTATCTCCGCCATATGGTAGCTCCCTTCCCACCTTGGGTTGGTAAGCACATTCTTGGCGTCGAGCTTACTTTCAGCATAATAGATGATAGGGATCCTTTGACCATATGCTCGTCGTCATCCGGCGCATTCTTGGTTAGAGTTCTATATTCAGCATTGCATTGAGATCCTCTGACCATATGCTCACACCTTGCCTAATTCGGGATCCTGTTGTACATTCTTGGTTAGGGTTAATTCTGCATTGTTTGGGTTTTCCTCCTAACCTTAACGGGTGCATGTTGTTTGTAATTGCTAAAAAGAAAAAGAATGGTTTGGAATATTTCACTAAGTTTAGCTTAAGTAACTAAAGTGATAAGTGGCTTAATTAATTAACCAATATGATTATATTAATTAAGTTAAATAACTTATTACTCTAACAAATAAAGCCCAACACTCTTATTTATAACTTCTCCACAAATTCAAATTCATTTTCCTCCAATTAGGGCGCTCAAAATGACATTTAAATTAATTTGTATTTGAGTTCCTTCCAAATTTCATTTGCCTCCTTGACTTGGCATCCAAACATGAGGGAGAGATAATTTATCAAAAATGCAAATAAAACATTAGTTTGGCGTCCCCAAAGATATAAGTGAAAAATACATTAATAGTGACTTAAATATTTCCCCTCAAGAAGTCGTCCACTTTAGCATTTGAAATATTTTTCACTTAAAGCATTATCTCACCAAAAATTTAAGTTGCCAAAATAAGCATCACAAATATTGGAGACGAAACTGAATATACTGCCCTGCCAGAAATAGCCATAGTACCAGACTGCTAAAATACTGCCAAAAATAGAATTGCTAAAAATAACACTTACTATAAATAGCACACTGCTAAAAATAGTGTCTCCAAATGCATTTTAACCACATTTTGGATAACCATTGTAACTTACTAAAAATAGTAAGTCCAAAAACGTTCCCTGTTTCAGTTGCATGTCATACCACTGCAAAGCTCTCTGAAAACCCAAAAGGAATGTAGAATCCATACTGCAAAACTCCAACATGCAAACTCCCAAAATTGCCAAAGTATTCTCCTAGAAAATAGGAAACCCTAATTTCTGCTTCCGACTAGCCTATGGGCCTTCGGGATAGGCTAACGGTCAACTGCACTGATCACTGCTAAGAAGGGGACATTACAAATCTCAACCAGAGAACATAAATGAGGCCTCCTAGAAAGTGCATCGACAACTACATTCTTCTTCCCCTTGACATATACAATGTTGAAATCATATACCTGTAGTCTACTAACCCACTTTTGTTGCCTATCGTTAAGATCCTTTTGGTTCATGAAGTATTTGATGTTATTATGGTCCATTTTGATGATAAACCTACCCCTTACTAGGTATGGTCTAAATTTGGCTAATGCATGCATGATAGCCAACAGTTCTCCTCACTATCTTCGAATCAGATTGCTGATCTGATTTTTTGATGCAGATTTGTCAATAGAAAAATACTCTATTTTCTTTTCCTTCACACTGCATTTGTGAGATGGGTCCCAAGCCTCTCTACAATAGAAGCATAATTTCTTTCTCCGAAGGTTATTGAGCTACTCATCCAAATTGTTAGTCTCACGACATGGCTGATGTGTTTCCTTATGAAAAGTTTTCTTATCCTTATCCTTCTTATGAGGGAAACTGTTAGATTGAAATTCGCTTCTAAGAGTAGAAGCCTCCATGTCTCTAGCCTTCTTAATGGCTTCTTGTAATGAAGATGGATTAAGGGCCTTAATCCAACCTTGCAATGGATTTGAAAGAGCATCCATGAAAATAACAATGAGCTTCCTCTCTAAAATATTTGCGACTAACACTTAAAGTCTTTGGAAATCAGCAACATATGCTTCCATTGAACCCCACTGTTTGAGTTGAGCCAACTCTTTGAAGTGCAAGTCTAGGTTTTTCTTGTCAAATTTGTTTATCAACCTCTTTGTGAACTCAACATATGAATCAATTTGGTCATGACCCAAGGTAATGATGCCATGGTGCCATCACTCATGAGAGCTACCGTCCAAATGTATAGTTGCATACTTGATAGCCTCATTCTCTTGCATTGGGTTGAGTTGGAAATATGTGTCCAACTTCTGAACCCATGCCCTAGCTGTGGTCTTTTCAGAGCCGTCAAAGTATGGAATTGATAGCTTACCCACCTTCCGCTATAACTCCTGATGGTGTTGTCTACCACTCCTATGTGGTCTATGTTTCATTCTGAGGTCCATGTAATCACGAAAGAATATCTCAGCTTGAAAATCCATCCTTGAATCTCTCCAATCTTGTAAAATCTGATCTTGAAGTTCCTGTTGGGTGGGTTCTTCCTCTACACTAGGATTAACTCTTGATGGAAAGTTAGGCATTAAGGGCTTGGAATTGGTTGTTCTGGTTCTGCCTTGCTGATTTGTCCCTCTATCATTCACTAAACCTTCACCCTTACCATTGTTCCTGCTTGTTGGTGTGTGTTTTATTAGCCACTGAACACAGAGTAAAATGTCCAAAGACACTCTATCCTCTCTTGAAAAATCATTGCATATGCTAAGATGGCGAGAAGATCATATGGCGATTCCAAAGTTTCTTTTGTTAGGTCTTGACATGTGGATAAGCTCAATGGCCTTGTGATATGCTGGTAATACACAAAGGGACTTATGCTAGGCTCGTTCATTTCACAATGAAGGTCTAGACAATGAAGCTCTATTGTTTGGGTGTTAGATCATGGACTTCAAGCAAACTAAAAAAGAGACAAAGGTTTAGAAGTTCTAATCTACTCCTAAGAATTCAAGAGACGGTATTGACTTGGTGAAACCGATAACAACACTTTGCTTCGCCACACTGAGGACAACTACACAAAGTGAGTGCAATCTTCTAAGGGGTGTGCTTGTGATTTTCACATCATGAATAACTACCATCAAATCAAATAATATTTATCCAGACAGAAGTTAAGCATCCACAATATAGGCTCAGGCTAACTTTACGCATTGAACAAAAATCATTCATTCAAAGAAAGTATGAGCAAGAGTTTCACCAATCCATACTATCAAATCTTTCATTCATCTAACAAACATGCAAATAAAATCTAAACTATGATGAGGGATAAGAACCATGCCAACTCCAAAATAATAAAGGTAATCACCATCAATTCGAACAATGCATTTCTTATTACTTTGGCAATTGTAAGCAACAATTTACTTATCTCAACATGTTTTGCAACATGCTCCCATGTTTTACAAATGAGGGGCAAACTCAATTTATAGTCTCTTCAATTACAATTCAATGGCCAAGATTGATTTCAAATCAACGGCCGAGATTACAAAATAAAACCCTAATTAGGGTTTGTTACAACTAACTACCTCTCGACCAATGAGAAAATGACATTTGGGGACACTTGTCCCTCTGCTAAATATAAACCAATTCCATGGATAAGTCAGATTCATTGAAGCTAGACATGTTGACTCGGAACAATTTGATTGGTTGGAAGATGACGAGGCGCCACCTCAGCGTGTTGGATGTCCCCCTTGGTCACTTTGTTCTTTTTCCATGTACTTGGCTTAGAATATCTTTCCTTGCCTACGACTCTGTCCTTTGAATCTTTGAGGTCTGGAAGTCTCCCCTTGGAGCAAATGTCTAGACTTAAAGTTATTCAACTTTTCTTTCCTGATTGCTTTGAAATTCCTTCGAGTGCCTTGAATTTGGAGAAGAACTCCCCTGTGCTTTTGCCACAATGGAGGAAATTGGAACTTTCTCTGTGAAGTATTTTCCATAGCCAAAATTTGGCTATTCAATTTCATTTTGTAACACCTTCATGTGGATCATTCAACACTTAGCCAAGATTTTGGCCATCTCTATGCTCGAATGAACTTTGCTTGTGGATTTGCCTTCAATTTTGAATTTGGCTTGTGATAAGTAGGGCAGACACCATCCTTGGGCAAGGATTTTATTCATTTCCTCTTTACTTTTCCTCTTTATTCCTCTTCATTCTTCTTGTTTTCTTTCCAACACTTTGTCAAAATTTGATTCTTTTGTTGTAGGAAAATTCCACACTTAGCCATTTTTTTGTTTCCTCTTGGCAAATTTTACCATGTTTGTTTCTAACCTTGATGGACTTTGGCACATGTCATGCCATTTTTCTATTATGCTTGAGCAGGCTTCCTCATTGGCAAGCCAATTCTTTTTCTCTTCCTTAGGCAGACTTGGCTGTTGGTTGGACAATTTGCTTTTATCATGGGCGGACTTTGAATGATCTTAGACATTTTCCCAAGTGTCAAGTCGGAGCTCATTATTGTTTGGACATTTTGAATTTATAGCATGGTGGACTTCACATTTTCCATGCCATTTCATGGCGGAGTTCATTGTGTCTTGGGCACTATAATTTTTGACCTAGGGGGATTTCATCATTGGCAAGCCACTTTCCTTGCTAGTTGGGCAAGCTTCATGATTAGCAGGCCATTCTTGGGCGGACTTTGGACTTGGCAGGACATCTTCCTTCTTGGCTGTGTCTTGGACATCTTCAATTTAGCCTTGGCAAACTTCATGATTGGTTGGCCATGTCGGGGTGGGGTTGCTCATTGCTTAGGGAATTTTGAAATTTTATTCTTCAAGGTATCAACACTTAGCCAATTTTCCGAGTTTTTCTCCCCAAGGTATCAACACTTAGCCAATTTTATGAGTTTTTCTCCCCAAGGTATCAACACTTAGCCAATTTTTTGAGTTTTTCTTGGCAGACTTCATAGTTGTTGTGCCACTTTGCTCATTTGCTAAGGCGGAGTTGGAGAATTTCATGCCAAAGCATGGCGGACTTGGAGTTCCTTATGCTAGGGCGGACTTTGAGCTTCTTGTTCCATTTCATGTGTTGGGCGGACTTTGCCAATACTTAGACATTTTTGAATTTTTCCCTTGGGCGACTTCATGCCAACTTCTACCTTGGGCGGACTTCATCAATACTTAGACATTTTTGAATTTTTCCCTTGGGCGACTTCACCTTTGTCTTGCCATCCATTCTTTTAGCTTGGGTGGACTTTGCCAATGTCTTGCCATCTTCACCTTGAGCTAGGCGGACTTTGTTTGGGCTTGGACATGATGTACTTCCCTTGGGCGGACTTGGCTTGATCTTTGCCATCTCCTCTTGGGCGGACTTTGCTTCAGGTTGGACATGTTTGATCTTCCTCCAGGCGGACTTGGAACTCCTCATGCCAAATTTGGGCGGACTTTGCCTTTGGCTTGCCATGTGCATTCTCCTTTGGGTGGACTTTGGCTTTGGCTGGACAATGTGCCAGACCATGTGCTGAACTATGTACTGGACCATGTGCTTATTCCTCTAGGCGAACTTGATGATGCTTGCGCCATGTTTACCTTGCCTAGCCTTTGGATGCATTTCTTTCTTTCATCTGGATCATCTGAACAAAACCCTCGCTTGGAGATTTTTCTTGCTTTTTATGCTTGGAGGCACAAATTTTTGATTCTAAAGATATAAACGTTGACACCATGACCTATGGGACCCAATCCTAGGTCAACTTTCAAAAAAGTTGAAAAAGCAAAAAGTAAAAAGCGAAAATAGGCCAAAAAGTTGCTTCCCGGATTGGTCTCAAAGTGCCAAAAATAGAAAAAGCAAAAAGAAAAAAAGCAGAATTCCTAAAAAATAGAAGTGTCAGAATTGACTCAAAGCAATGGCGTTCTTCGTCCTCCAGACCTTCTGAGCACTTTGACGACGTCTAGGCATTGTTCTGGGCTTGAATTCTCTACTTGAATCGGATGACCACCTGAAAACTCTAACTTCTCATTGTAAAAGAAAAATGGTGATTAGCAGTTGCGACGGCAAGGCAAAACCCCAAAAAGAAAAAAACAAGGGGGTCCTCATTTGAAATGGGGTGATGTGTGAAAAGTCACAACACTGCCGATCCCTCTGTTACATTCATTCTGACCGTTATTGTTCCCTCCATAGTTTCCAACATTATTCCCTTGATTGTTATTGTTGTTCCCAAGCAACTGTTGGTTCATTAAAGCCATCATCTGGACTAAACTCTACTACAACTCACGCTGCCCTCTAGCCAAATCATTCAACATCTCCCTAGTCCTATGTTCCTATGGCTGCTCTCTATCACACATTTCAATGCTTGCAAAGGGATCTAACTCTTGTTGGCTCTCAAGGCTTGCTTTGGATCTGTTTCTTAGATTATAATGATGGGTATATGGCTGCATTATTCATTCAGTCAACTCTCATAACACTGTGTTCCCAAAACCCCTTCAGGATGGAAGGATACACTGCTCTGATACCACCGTAACATACACCCTTGTTTTTTCGTTTTCAGATGTGTATGAGATGTATTTTGCAATGGTTTGAGATTAACAAATATAGTGCAGATAATAAAGAGATTTGCAGCAATAATCAACTGAATAAAATTGCAATATTCAGGAATATAAGAGGCTGAAATTTCTAGATTTATTTTTTGAGCAAAATATACAAATTTTCCAAAAATGAAAAGCAACCCAGATTGGGAAAGGCCATTATATATATATTTTCAACATAACCACAAAATGCAGTAAAGGTTTTAACTATACTATTTACAAAATCTGCAAATTGGGAGTGTTAAACTGGAATGCCACCTTCCCAAAACTCCTCCAAAGTCATTGCAAATGAAGTCTGAGTGTTTTCCAGCCTTAGGCAACCCCAAACAGCAATAAACACTCCTCAAAACTGAACTGTCCGGCAACTAAACTCCCACGCCCCTATCAAACATGGACGACAAGCAAGGAATGGTATGACCAGCCCCAACAAGCAATAGATATTCAATAATATCTTTGAAAATCTCCTTGTTTAACCACCACTGCGAATCTCCTATGATTTCAAGCTCAAAGAACTGAAGAAGAAGAAGATATCAAAACTCCATTAATGCTCGGCTGTGATTTATGAATAAAAATCACCTTTTAATCTCCTAGATTAGATCTTTGACCAATGTAGAAGATGTCGTCTACAAGGGATTTCGTCCTCATAAACCCTCTTGAAGAAATAGCTTCTCCAACAATGAAGAATATCCAATATACCGAAATCAACATAAAGAATGAACTCCTCCAAAAAATGCTTTTATATCACTCCCCAAAGCCATGCCCCTTCTTGCTTTTTCACCTTTTAAAATATTCAAACTTATTTTTTATTTCTCCAATGTGGCGCACAAACACATAAAAAGGCCATACTTTTTAAATTAAATATTTTACTTTATCCTTGGAGTCTACAATTGTCCTTTAATTAAAATAACGATAAAGTTAAAAATTTAATTTAACTTTATTTATAACTTATCGTTATTTAGTTTAAATTCATTGGACTATATCAAATGCCAAAATGACATTGAAAATAACATCCACCGACAATACTAAAAATAGTAGGATAGACAATTGGCTCCGTTGTTACCCAAGATTGACTTACTAAAAATAGCATGGGAGAAATCACCAAAAACACTCCAAAAAGGGCTTTACGCACATCACAACCTCCAAAGCTCCACTAAAAACCTGTCACTACCAAAATGTCGGATAAGCTGTCATTAAAGTGCCCTAACCACAACTCATTAGCCTACGGGAACTGTTGAATAGGCTAACTCCGCCACCCTACTGAACTAGTTAGGAAGGGGACATTACACAGGATTTTGTAGTTTTGGATTTTTCTCTTGTTCTTTCTTTAGATTATTGTATTGATTGATTTTAGAGACATCATGGAATCTGACATGTCCCCTTTTTGGAAGTAGTGCCACGGAGAAGACCTCTAGCTTGTTCCCATTTCTTGTAGGCTAAAGGGCAAAGCAAGGGAAATCAATTTTAATATTATTCTAAGTTGTGCCCGGTAATCATTAATTTAAGGGCCAACTTAAATAATATTATTAAAATAAAAAATGTTTCAAGCTAGGCACACCTTCCAACCAAGGTTTCCATACAGTTCAAATTTCATATCAGCTGGTTAATCATCAATCTAAGGGATCACACATCAAACTCAGGTCTGGACAACGAATTTGGAGCTGCCACATCACTTTCTGACATTGTACTTGCTGGTTTGAATGCTACTGGCTATGCCAACATTATATCAGCAGTTGTACACTTCATCAGCTGACAAACTCATCTTGCTCTGCTGTACAACCCTTTGTGAGTGTAAAAAGATCTTTAAAAAATGCATTTAGCATTATTTATCAGCATTTGTAGTTAGAATGGAATTATTGTGAAGAGTTTCATATTGCTGAATTGAGTATATTTAACATTCTAGGGTTTTATCATGACATGAATCAGCAATATTTGATGTTGTTTGTTGCAATTGTGGATTGATATCAACAATTTAAGGGTTTGAAAATTTGAACCAAAATTTATACTTGCTGTTGTGTTTCATTTCCTTTCTAAAGAATCAGAAAATATACGAATTATTGTTTGTTTCCTAGGGTTGTTTGAAAGGGGACATTACAGATTCTTAAGTTGTCAAGAGATTTTACCAATGAATTGTACCATTGTCTTTTTAGTTGCTTACTAATGTCTTTTAGTTCTAAGTCTAACCATAGAGCTAATTTTGTGGGATTCTTATAAAATGCTTTTTGTATGTGTATAGTAGCTTGATTATTTTCTGTAGCATTCTAAAAACATATATGGTTTTTGATGTGTGCATGCAAATATGAGTAGTCTAAACTCTCTTAATTTTTTAAATTAAGCACTATAATTATTTATGGGTGGTCAAAAAGTTAATTTCGTTAAATACTTAAAAAATAAATAAATCATCTAATTGTTCTATTGCATATAGGACTATTTGCTGGTGGTTCAATAGCTCTCATTGCAGGAACTATCTTCCTAATTCGATTTTTTAGAATTTATGAGAAAAGGGGAGTTACTCAGTATATGGATGCTGTCTTTCCCCTTTATAGGTATGCTCTCATGCTTTGTTGTTTGCATCAAATCTGTGTTGGTTAGCAAGTTGGAATATATTATTACATGAATATATATTACTATTAATCCATGGAAAGAAATAATGTTGCCAATGTTTTGTCAATATAATATTTAATAATTATGTACTGTTGTTGGAAAGTATTTTATTAATTGGTTTAACTTAATTTTTGAGTGAATATTTAAGAAAATATCTAGAAGCAAATCTTTAGCCAAGATCTAAAATTTAAGAATATGCACAAAACATAGATTTCTGCAAGTAGGCTCTGCTATTGTATGGTCATGATAATAAAGAAATAAAAGTATTTTGGACTCATATGGTTTAGTATATAATGATGAGGAATATCTTTATGTTATGGCTTGGATGAACTTGGAAGGGTTACTTTAAATTTAATTGTGTATAGAATCTAGATAATTCCAACATCATGTTTATTTCCATTCCCCCTCCTGTAGGTGCTCTATACAATGGGCATTGTTTGTGATGTCCCCTTCTAGCTAGATACTTTAGTCTAGCTGTGGTTTAGCCTATTATTGGACCTTCGTAGGCTATTACAGATGGATATGGGGTCAGATTGGACACAGGAGGTTTGGGTTGTTCAGTGTTTTTGGCTTTCTCAAAGTTCGGTGGTTGGTTTGAGCTTAGAGAGTTTGATTTAGGCTTCATTTGAGTGATTCTTGCTATTTTTAGCATGTCTTTTCAGGCAATTGGGAAATAATTTCTTGGACTCCAGTTTTAGACGGTTTGGCTAGATTCTCAATATTGAGAGAGTTATGATTATTTCAGTGAATTCCAGCATGTTTAATGATTAATGATTAAATATAAAGTTAAATTGACTTTATATTTAAATCACTTAAGTGATGTGTTTATAACACATCGAATGGGGCCAATTGAGTATTTTCTTCTGGAGGAGAATTATTAAAAGTTTTCCCTAAGTTTAATTCAATTAAATGTTAATGATTTTATTTAATGTTATTTCATTAAAAAAATCGCAGCCTTGAAGAGGAATTTCGATTAGGGTTTTTGGAGGCATATATTTGCTTGAGAAATGAAGAATGAGGTATCCATTGTTATTGCTATCATTTTGAAAACAGGTTTTTGTGCTCTGAGAAGGGTTTCAGCCATTGCCATTGAAGAATGTAGTTTCTTCTGTGAGTCTCCATTTGAACTGGTGAAATATCCAGTGAATTTGGTATCCAGAGAGTTTCATACAGAGACTCTGATTTGTGCTTCAGCAGTTGTGAGGAAGATTCAGAAATTTATAGGGGTTTCATTGCAGATCAGAATATTTAAAGATTAATCATTTGCTTATTAAAGTTTGTACCTGCTGCTACAATATGACTGTGAACAGTAACGTGTGAACAGTGACACGTGAATAGTGACACGTGAACAGTAACATGTGAACAGTAACGCGTGAATAGTGATGCGTGAATAGTGACGTGTGAATAGTAACCCGTGAATAGTACCATCGTGAACAGTAAAATGCTACAGTGCTGTCGTGAATAGTGAAATGCTTCAGTTCCGGTTGAAGGCAAGGCAAAAATCAAATAAAAATCAAGTTCCATGTTGTTGTCGCCATTGTTTTTATTATGAAAATAACGTAATTTCCCATTTTCTTGAGAAATAAAGATTCATTGCAGCAGTAGTTCAGTTGTTTCATAATTTTCAGATTATTGTAATTAGTTTCAGTTTTATGTTATTTGCTTTTTATGTCAATAAACCCTCAAAACACAAAAAAAAACAATATATCTATTCAAAACACCAAAACAAATTCAGACAGTGCATTCAGTAGCAGAATAGTATAGAAGCAGAGAACTAGTTGGGTTCTTACATTGTTTCTATATATTATCGATGAGATTAGATAGATAGTGTATATGTGATCTCATTGCATATCATATAGACATGGGTATATCTATGTGAACCATTCTGTTGATGTGATTTTTGTGACCTCACCAACCAGGTAGAACAAAGTTTCCAAATGGATCCCCTATTCTCTCTTGAACAAAGTATTCGACGTGCTAAGATTGCGAGTGAGATCACGCCTTCAACTCCAAGGTTCTTTAAATGCGAATAGGCTCAGTTTGGTTGATGTGTGTATGCTGTGTACTCACGAGGGGACTTACGTAGTTGTTCACAAGACGTGTAGTGACAACCAATGTGTGCTTTTGAAGGGGATTTTATGCGCGAATGATTTGGATCATTAGCTTGATACTTAGTGCAAAAGTGCTCTGGGTTCTTTGGCATTTCATGGTAATCTGCAAACTCTAAAGGTGATGGATTAGTAACCAGCCATGTAGCACCATTAGGAGCGGGTTGACCTGCTGGTTGAGCCATTGCTTGATTTGGCTGCCTCCTTTGATATACGATTATCGGGGTTGCTTGTGACTGTTGAAATGTGGTAGCTTGAACTGGTTGCTGGACGAACACTGGTGTAGAAACTTGAACAGTTTTTGGTTGAGCAAACCTTGAAATGCTTGGTGGAGTCTTGAACAAATTTGAAATTTCTATTCCACTTGTTTCTCCTTCACTTGAACACACTTCTTTGCTTGTACAAACTTCTTCTCTTGAACAGACCTCTTTCTTTTTCCTTGCTCTAGTAGGTAGTTCTAACTCCACGAACTCTTTAGACGAACTAGGTGCAGACCTCAAAATCCTTTTCAACTTGTCTGGAGAAAACGAGCTAATACGATCCAGGATGTGGCTGATTACTGACGAGGAGGAAGAGGAGCGAGTGGGTGCCTTTGGTCCAACAAATTTCTTTCAATTGCAACTTGGATCTCAATGGCCTTTTCTTCTTCTTCTCGCAACACAGCACAAGCTTGCATATACTGAGCGTAACTCTCCTTTGTCCTCCACGCAAGATTGTTCAATCCTGAAAGAATATCTTCTTGGTCGTCGTTAAATCCCAAATTAGGCTGCAACACTGGAAATATCTCTCTATGCGGCAACACCATTTTGATTCATGATAACTTGTTCTCCTATGAATTGTTTTTGATAAAATCCCTTCTTACTTGAATGTGGTTGTTAACTACAAGAATCTCGAAGTGGCCCTCCTTCTAGCGCCAGTTTCCTGTTGATGTGATTTTTGTGACCTCACCAACCAGGTAGAACAAAGTTTCCAAATGGATCCCCTATTCTCTCTTGAACAAAGTATTCGACGTGCTAAGATTGCGAGTGAGATCACGCCTTCAACTCCAAGGTTCTTTAAATGCGAATAGGCTCAGTTTGGTTGATGTGTGTATGCTGTGTACTCACGAGGGGACTTACGTAGTTGTTCACAAGACGTGTAGTGACAACCAATGTGTGCTTTTAAAGGGGATTTTATGCGCGAATGATTTGGCTTTATGATGCAAGTTTCCTAAAACTAACCAGGATTATGCAGAATTGAATGGTTGCAGAGATTTCTAAAATCTAACTTCTAATCTAAATGCAAATGGATATTACGCTCAACCTAAATGAATTTCGACAAACATTGTTTAGCCTCCTATTGGACAGCGTCAACAAGGTAAGTGCAATCTTCAAAGGGTGAAAATGATGTTCAAATCACGATTCAATAGAGCAACTACCATCACAACGATGCATAACCACCTATGAACCTTGATTGAAGTTAAGTACTGAAAGTCCAGTTGACCACACAAGACGGACTTACCATCAGCAAGAACGTTAGTGGTATGGATAAAAGAAATTCACTTATATCAAGCATAAACATCCATATCTAACTACAAGCATGAAATTAAGTTCCTAATTGAAGTCAAAGGGAATAAGAAACCTCACGAACTATTCCAAACAAAGTTGAAATTCACCATCAATGAAAAGCTTTATTAAGAATAATCTTTTGTGACAATCTCTTACAAAATTCTCTAAGGGAGAATTCCCCTTCTTCTTCAACAATGCAAATGAAAAACTACTTAAAAGCTTCTACTCTCTATTCTGCTTCAACAATTGCTCTCTATTCTCTGATTCTATGACTACTAGAGTACAAATGAGGGGGACTCCCCCTTATATAGCTGGCCTGTTTGAATCGACGGTCCAGATCAAATTACAACGGAGGGCTCAGATTGAGCCACCTCAGCCCTAGACGAGTTTGCCCTAAAAACCGCCAGAAGGTGGAGGAGTGGCGTCATAAATGCTCCTAAAAATAGCAGATTCCTCCTTTGACCAGTATGAGCAATTAATGCCCACTAACCTTCTAGAAGATTCTCGTCCATGACCCGGATTCCTTTGCTCTTCTCTCTGACCGCGTACGCTATGAATCTCGCCAATACTGCGTCGACCTCTTCTTCTGAAATTGATGGAGTGAGATTCAGCTGATACTCCAAGATAGCCACCATCTGCTCATGCTTCTCGCACGATTTTCCCCAAGTCTCGATGGAATCCTGTGTGCTCTGAATGATCGTTGAAAACGTGGAGATGTTTTCAAAATCTAGCTGGGAAAATGTTCTCATCTCAGAGAAGAATGGCTGCAATCTTGCCCTTAATCCTTTTGCATCTACCTCTTCATGTGCGAGCCTTTTTGCAAATACCGACTCCAAAGTGTTGAGAATACTCTCACGAATATTCCTCATGGCCTTTCTGATCCTGGAAGACTCTATTGCTGCAGTATCAAAGAAACCCTTCCCTGTGAACGCTGCTGAATGCCATCCACGGAAGTCATATCTGTCACCAGCCTGAATTACCCCTTCATTCACCAGAGTTTGCGTGGGAACACGCATCAAAACAGCCAGATGTGGGATAGTATTGTCTTGGAAGATGTGGGTATCACCCCAAGTCTGCTCAATATCCTCTAAACGTGAAAGAATACCGGAAGCATTTTGGAATGCTGAGGCGAGATCCGCCATGAACTTTTCTGCCTCAATGCGGACACCATTCACCCACTTATCTCCCTCTCGCACAGCCCTCTTCACTTCTTCCAAGCTGGTGATCGGCTCACGTGGCACCTCTGGTGGAAGCTCTGCTGCTGGATTACCTTGAGCAACAGGATGTGCGAGATTTTGCACATATTCAACCAACGCTCTGTGCTCTTTCTTCAACCTTTTATATTTTCCTTCTTTCTTTACCAGCCTATCTTTTAATGCTTGAAACGAAGTTTCAGCCTCTTCCACCACCTGCGCTCCTGAAGGGCGTCCCAACTCAACAGTGGTGATTGTGTATTTCTCTGGCATTGCATCACTCAAGTCGTGATCTTCTCTTGGGGCAGCGATGTGAAGGCTACGGGAACCTGCCTCGTTAGTTTCTATCCTTGTATATTTTCTCGCCCTCTTCCGCTTCGGCGACTTGCTTGTCCTATTCAAGAGTGCTTCCATTTCAATTGCTAGGCTGGCGTCATCATCTTGGTCCCTTCGGATTGCCTGTGTAAGCCAATTTCGTTGAATATCATAAACAATCAGAGGCTGCTCCTCAGTGGCTTCCACTTCCCGAACTTCTTCCCGAGGGGTGTTTGGTGGAGGCTCGATTATCTCGACCTCTTGATCACTTCCTTCATGTGCCCCAGCATCTTCCTCTCCGAAGGAATAATCGAAGTGGGTGTCCATGTCCGTGTCTTCCCCTTCATCCCGCTTACTAGCAGCTTCAGGATCATTCACACTCTGAGTATCCACCTCCCTTGGCATCGGCTGGTTAATTTCTCCATCCTCTAGCTCTTCATTCCCTTTTGCTCTTTGACTAGCAAATAATGACACTTCACGTACACTGGAAGCATGAGACACCAACTGAGTTGAGGACGTGTCGTCTGATCCCTGAGGTTCAGGCTGAACGGGCTTTGGCTGAACGGGCTCCCTTCTTTTTGGTTCCGGACCTCGTGTGAGCTGCTTCTTCCTTTTTGCTACCACTGGTGGCTTTCCATCACCCATGAGGTCATACGTGAGAGCGACTGACCTCCTTCTCAATCTATTAACACGCTCGTCCACCCAAGCTCTCGTAAATGTCATGACTGGGATAAATAGAGTGTCGAGATCCACAATCTCCGGCTCAGCCCAATCTATAGGTGGTATAGGTGTGTTCTTCACTGCTTCAAAATCTGGATGGGTGACCCTAGTATCTTCCTCCAGTTGATCTGGCACCCTGATTACCTCACACTCCCTGATTAGCTTTAGAGGCAGCCTGGAAAACGTCCTTCTGATTTCGTCCTCGCCTGCAGCATTTGCCCAAAAGTCCTCCATGTGAGCCTTGTGCTTAAATTCTTCTCCTTGTACTGTTCCAATTATCCCCTTGGGATCAAAATTCTGCCTGCTGGTATAAAGAGTCAGCTTGTAAAACTTTAGCTCATTCTCAGCCTCCTTGGCTGCTTGCAAAGTCGGGCACTCCTCGAGTGAATTTCCCAACACAATGGGAAAATGAAGACCTCCCTTCTTCTTTCGCCTTATAATCTTGTCGTAGGCCACCAATTGCCTAGACAACTCAAGTAGGATCATCCTGTTAGTGGGGTACCTCGGCAGTTTATACACATAGGAATCGTACCCTGGCAGTCTCAAGTAGGTAAATTTTGGGAATTGGATGAACCAACACCCGTATTCTTCGATCAATGCCTGTGCCTCCTCGGAGATCCTCTGCTGTAGCCTTTGCTGAAGTGTTCTCGTGATGTACATGGTAAAGGCGTCATTCACTCTTTGGAAGTCACCAGTGTGAGTGAGATGTAATTGTCTGCACGACTGGTGGATCTTAAACTGATTGTAGCCGCAGCCAATCGGCTCCTGGTACGCCAATCCCCTGTACTTGGTCATTCGAGCCAACATATAGATGACATATGAGCTCATATAAAATGTCTTCGTTCTTCTGAGGTCCCGGAACTGCTCATCGATGTTGTCACTATCATCTTCGCCCAGTTCACTTGCTCGTCCCCTTCGAGCACCACACTGATGTAAAAGAACATCCATGGTTCGAATATGAAAGACTGCGGGCTACCATTGACCCTGCTGAGCAACATAATGATGTCGCAATATTCCTGCTTCAGCTCCTCTGATATTATTTGCTTCGGTAGCCTAGCAGCCGGTGGCTTTGGTTTGCGCATCCATGTGGTGTTTATTCTCTTCATGCACTTCTCGAAGGTTGTGGCGTACATCTTATCCGCCTTGGCCTTGGACTTATACATCATGTTGTCTGTGGCAAGGATTCCAAACGCCTCGCCAATCGCATCTGGAGCGAGATTAGCCATGATCAAACCACCAGGAGAGGTGATAGTCCGATCCTCAGTATTATAGAAGTTGGCGCACTCAAGAATCAACTCGGGACACCGAACTGCTGGTTGGAAGCCTGCTGCATTGTACAACCCACTCTTCACAATATTCTGTGATGCCTCCGTTGGAAGGTTGCCACCTTGCCCGTACATTCGGCGTATGAACGTCTCGAGGTTGAAGGACCCGAGGTTGGTATCCGTCAAATTGCCGTACTTTGAGGTGATCTTTGATTCAGGGACGAAGGATTTCTTCAGACCTTTGATGATCGCCTGCCTGGAGGCGTTAGCTTCGTTGTTTGCAGCCTTAGTTCCGGCCTTGCTAGTTCCAGCAGCGTCAACCATCTGCAAAACAAAAGCGAATATCACTCCATCAACTTTTTAAAAAAAACAACAATCACGTGAGGCGGCTGGCAGCTGCAAAATAAATATACGTTAGTAGCGTTAGCATCCAACTTTGACTTCTCAAGGTTAAAACTTCAACCTCCAGCAACTCGCAGCCAAAATAAATAACTTAACTCCTCACGAGAAATTTACTCTATCAACTTCAACTTCGAAAAAGCGTGTTAAGTCTCAACAATATTTAAAATCAGCAATCTCGAATTAAAATCAGCAAGCCATCGAATTATAAACTTCCAAGTCAGAAATCAATTCTTCGACAGTTATACATCAGCAACTTCGAAGAAAATAAATCCGAGAGTTTTTTAAACGTGCAAGTTTAAAATCAGCAAGCTTCGACAAATTAAAATCAGCTTTTCGAAGTTATAAAACAACAACTTCGAAAAAGTAATCGAAAACTAACACTTCGAAATTATAAAACAGCAACTTCGAAGGCATTACAAATTAAATCCAATTCGATTCTAACCCTCAGTGATTTCAAACAACTTCGAAAAATTAACGCTCAATCAATCTTGGCATTCAAACAATCTCAGCATTTTAAACTCTCAGCATAAATAAAGCATTTCAACATTTCAACTTTTAACTTCAAAAACAATTTCGACTTTCAGCAAAATAAAAAGCTTCAGCAACTTCGAAGACATACCTCGTTAACGTGAAGAAAAAGAAAATGCTAAACCCTTTAACTTCGAAGCACCTCGCAACTTGCAATCTCAAATCTCAACAACTCCAACAATCGAACTTTCAGCAACTTCAACAATCTCAAACTTCAGCAACTTCTCGAATTAATCTCACCACTCAGTTTGCCAGCATAAATCTCAACTTCGAATCTTGTGAGACGATAATGAAAATCTTTTAAGTTTTATAGCAAAAGGCTGGCGCTAATTTTAGCAGATGCCTTTTATTCCCTTCATCATGACTGACGCGTCTGCTAAATTTAAAAGGGAATATTCTCGTCGTCTGGCAGTTATTATGACAATTTGCTATTCGGGGAGATTCTTTCCTCGATTTAAATTTAAAATTCCCTCCCGACTGCCAGTTACCTCTAGTGATTTCGAGAAAATCATTTTTACATCGATTTGAAGTTATCTCGACTGCGTTTTAAAATGGCACTTTTAATTAATTAAAATTTTAATTTAATCGCCATTTTAATTTATTTCTTTCAACGCATTTAAAAATTCGACATCGATTGTCAAAATTGGCTAGGCAAAATTTTATTTTCCGTCCGTAATTAACTTCCGAAACAAATTCCCCTTGTTAAATCGTCCGAAATATTAAAATTGCATGGGTCAAAATCGAAGGGGGAATTTAATATTAGACTTAGGAAAATAATTAAATTAATTAATTAAATTTAATTTCTCCGTCTGACTAAGAGAAATTTTAATTTCTTCCTGAATGCCTTTCGATTTAGTTGTGCTGAGAAAATTTCAAGTGTCTTTGAAGTCAAAATTTTAAAATTTAATCTCCACTTGATTTTTTATTATTTCAAACGCCCCTTTTAATTTATTTCAAGATTAAACGCCTTTATTATTATTATTATTTTTTTTTTTAAACATTTTCCTCCATAAGCGCACTTCAATCTTTGTACTTTGATTTTGAATCATCTTGATCTTGGGCGTATATCATGTCTGGAGTTTTATTTCGAGCACTTCCCTTCAGGCGCACATCACATGTTAAGCATCTTGTTCCTTGGGCGCAAAAGAGTGGGTCAATGTTTAGTTTAGAGAGGGGCGCATTTAGAGTGTTGATCTTTCAATTTCGCTTTTTCAGCTTTGGGCGCAAATCATATATGGCATTTTCAATTTCAACGCCTCAGACTTTCAAAACCTCAAGGGCGCATATGATGGGTGTTGAGTTTCAGATTTAGAAAATTCCCCTTCCTAACTCAAGGCGCAAATATCCCATAGAGCATCAAGCTTTCATTTTTAACTTCTATTTGGAGTGGGGCACATTTACTGCATGGAAGCTTCAATTTCACCCATAGGCGCATTTAGATAGGTGAGCTTAGAGGCGCAAATAATACCTTGTGCTTTCAATTTCGTGATTCAAAAATTCAATCCCTCTCCAGAGCGAAGGCGCAAATGGATGATGAGCTTTTAGCTTATGCTTTGGGGCGCATTTTGTATGATCAACTTTCACCCTAGCCGTTTTCTAAGTTCCCTTTCCAGGCGCAAATTTCACATCAAGCTTTCATCTTTGAGAGGGGCGCAAATAGACCCATAAGCTTTCACTTTAACACTCCAGGCGCAAATTGAGGGGTCTCTGTTTAGTTTCTCATACTTAGAATATTTCTCAAGTCATATCTACTCAAGGGCGCATATCATGTCTTCAACTTTCAATTTTAACACTTAAACGCTTTTAACTTTCAAATTACCTTCCAAGGTTAAGCGCATATGATAGGGTGAGCTTTTAATTTTGTCTTTTGGGGCGCATTTTGGACCTTCACCTTCCAGTTTCACCCAAGGGCGCATATTGCACATGCCACTTCCAATTTTAATTTCCACGCCAATGTGTCATTTATCATCCAAGGCGCACTTAGATAGGTAAGCTTTTAGTTTTTTTATTTTCACCCTGGGCGCATTTGGGCTATCAAGCTTTCAGCTTGACCATTGGCGCATTTTACCCACCAAGGTTCCATTTTCATGACTTAGGCGTTTTCTTTATGTTTTTGCTTTGGGGGCTGGGCGCATAAGAGAGTGTTTACTTTCAGCTTGAGGCGCATTTGTCCCATCTAGCTTCCATTTTTGAGCTTGGGCGCATATTGCACATGCCACTTTCATTTTGTCATAGGCGCAAATCATCATGGCTACGTCTATTTCCAACACTTAGTCAAATCTTTGCAATTTCCCAGGTAGAGGCGCTAATCACATGGTCACCTTTCAATTTTGTGCCTTGGGCGCAAATCACCCTTCATGCTTTCACTTTTGGCGCATTTGGTCTATCAAGGTTTCATTTTCAACATCAACTTGTAAGGGCGCATTTAAGGCCATCAACTTCCAGTTTTGCCAAAGGGGGGCGCATATTGCCTAGTCAACTTTCATTTTTACCACTTGGGCGCATTTGCATGGTCCAACTTTTACTTTTTGCACTGAGGCGCATTTCACCTATCAAGGTTCCATTTTGGCACATGGGCGCATTCCACATGGTCAACATCCAATTTTGACTAGGGGGGCGCATTTGAGATAGTCAACTTCCATTTTGTGACTAGGCGCATTTAGCATACTAAGCTTTCATTTTTGTCAAGAGGGGCGCTTTTGCAAGGGTCTACATTCAATTCCGACACTTAGAAAATTTTTCACCTCCGTTCAGCCTTCAAAGTGAGCCTTAATGCTGGATTTGAAATTTTATCCAATTTAGCAAATTTTATGCCTGTTGCCAGATTTGAGTTGATTTTCCGTGGTCAACCCTAACTCGCCTTGACTTTCTATTTTTAGAAAGTTCCTGAAATTTCGCGCCGTTGACTGGATTCTGACTCCTGATGCCTGATTTTCACTTTGCTTTGAATTTCGACTAACCTTTTCTGTCAGCGCCTGATGTCCGTTTGTACCTGCTATTTTTAGCAGCCTGCTAAAAATAGCAACTTCTCAGAAAGTCTTCAAATTTCATGTGCCAGATGCCCGAAACATGGTGATTGCCATCGGATGCTGATTCTTCGTGAATGTCAGGTTCCGCCCTTGATTTTAGGAAACCCTAATTGACCTGCTAAAAATAGCAAATGCTTGATTCTTGATTCTCTGTAACTCTGTTTGCTTTGGAATTTGCGCCAAAGGCTCCTCATCACGTGCTCGACCTGTATTTGCTGAGATTTGGTGCTGACCTGCCAAATATAGCTGCTGCTGAGGTGACTTACTATTTATAGTAAGTGCCCGTTTCTGAGACCTTCCTTGCTCCGCTTGCTTTGAAATTTGGACAGTGGGCCCATCGCTGGTGAACTTGCCTGTGTACGCTGACGCCGAGGTCAACTTTCTATTTATAGCCCCTGCCCAAAATGCCTTACTAAAAATAGCAGGTTCTCCGATTGCCTTCAAATTTTGCCAACATACTCTCGAAAGGATGCTGATCGTGATGGGTACTTCAGTTTTGAACATTTTGACCTCTAACCCCTCATTTTTAGCTTTGAAGCTCAAAACCCTAATTTTATGCATGTCGCTCAAATGAGCTCCGTTTGACGTCGTTTCAGTTGCATGATGATCAGCTTGTAGTTCTGAAGCGTCGAGTTGCTGCCCAAGTGATACCTGCTAAAAATAGAAAGCGGCCTGAAAAGTGACCAACCGGCTGTCGGATGATCTTGCATGTCATACTGCCCAAAAAATCTCGGAAAACCCAGAAAAACCCAGAAAAATCTTCAACATGCGCGCACTGGCTAAAAATAGTAAGTTTCCGAAAAGTGGTCAGCTCCATTTGCATGCTACATCGTCGCGAAGCTCTTGGAAAACCCAGAAAGAAAATGCCGACATGCGCTGAAAGTGTCTGCATGCAAACCCTGATATTGGCCTCCGAAGGCCGAATGCTGAAAGTCATCATCATACTTTGCATGTCACGTCACTGCGAAGGTCTCGAAAAACCCACAAGGAATCTCCGGACATGCGTTGAAAAACTCTGCGTTTAAGCCCTGAAAATTGCCTCCGAATGCGGAACTGCTAAAAATAGCAGGTTGTCAGTCTCTGCTCAAAATTTGTCAAAAGTGAATCTGAAGTGCTCGGAATACAATGAAGTTATCCAAATGTGAAAACCTTACGAAAATCAACCCTAAACTGACACTTACTAAAAATAGAAAGATGGCAAAATTCAGTGAAAATTCAGGGGTTGCCTGCTGAAAACATGGTAATAACTCTGCTAGGCTCAAAAGCTGACAAACCAACTCAATCTGATCTCAATATGACCTTAAAACGTGAAACCCTAATTTCAGACCTGGTCAAATCTTACGCTCAAGCTTGCCGACGGGAACGTCCCCAGAAAAGCAGAAAGCGGAACAGAAGCAGAACGAGAGAGAGAAAGACAAAAAGCAAAGCCAAAAGACCAGAATGGAGCAAAAATTTATGGGTCCCCATTTCAGATGGGGCGATGTGTGAAAAGGTCACAACACATTCTTTTACTTGGAGTTATACGAGTATAATAATGAGTTTTCTAGTAGATTTGGGTCATTTGTGATAATCTTATGTGATGTGTTGCTACATGTGTTTTCTTATGTAGATGGAATAATATGTGTGTTAGGATTTTCCCTCTACAATTTTGGCACCATTGTCATCATCAAAGTCACTACCCATGTGAACTATTTCGCATTGATAGTTTTAGGGCAATCCTTAGTAGTGTAGAAGAGATAATAGTTGATATTTGATTCATAATAGTTAGTTTGAGAAAGATGTGGCATTGAGTGGTAATTCAAGCTCAAAAGCTACTTCAAAGTTAGTGGCAGAGCGTGATGTGGTGAATGGGACTAATAGTACCAATAGAGCATGTGTATGACCAAGTAGTCTAGCTAGAGGAGGGTTGACATATCAAAAGATGTAGGGAAGCTAGGGAGGATCAATCTTACTAGAGTGGACTAATATCACCAAAATTGTTTCATATATAACCAATATAACTAGAGTGGCAAAATATTATCAAGATTGTTAAGATCTTTGAGAAAAATTGAAAGTGTATATCTTTTCAGCGAATCCAATAAAAGAGTTTTATTGGTGGAGTAGAAATTCCTTGAATGTAGAAAATAGGAAAAATCAAAGGGGATGGAGTCCAATTGGATCTCCATTTTCAAAGACTTAGTGAAGGGAGAGATTTCCTGTAAGAGATAGATTTGAAGAAATAGGAAAAGTAGAAATCAAGATCTCCATTCAAAATGAAGATATAATCGATTGCAAAGAGTATCTTGTGCATACAACTATTATTGGGAAATTCCTTGAAATTTTGGTAGCCCAATCTAAAGTTCAAAATTGGGTCGAAGAAAATTGCAAGGATTTCCATTCTTTAAGATTCTTACCAAAGGGCTTCTTCATGGTAGGTTTTATGCAAGAAAGCGAAAGAGAAAAGATTCTACAACAAGGTCCATGTATGATGGAAAATGTAGGTTTACACACTAAAAAATGGTGTACTAATTTCAACTCTCTAATAGAGTGCAAGAATGATTGGCAAGCTATTGTAAGGATTTGTAGTATCTTGTTTGTGTTATTTGTTGCTATTGTAGCCTTTGTGTTTTTTGTAGTCACAACTATGCTTTTTGTGTAATAGGCTGGACCAATTTTTTAAATCAAATTGTTGCACATTTCCATAGTTTTATTTTGTAGACATTCCATCAAACAATTTGTAGGTTGTAGTCGGCAAAATATAAATAAATAAATAATATTGTGTTTAGCAAAAGTAATTAGTATATATTATAATCGGGAATTAGACTCTGACGGTTGGTTAGTTGTACTGGGTAGTTGCCTATAGTTGATGTTCTTAACCAACATCAACCGACTATATATTTCATGTTTCATTTGTAGTCGAGGATTGCACATATTGTGTATGATGCACTTACTGCCTATTTGATGAATGAAAAATACACTACATATTCTGTGCATGTGCATTGTTGAGTAATTGATATGTTTATTACTGCTGTTATATATTCTCGTTTACTTTGTGTTAATCGGTCAAGTAGCAATTGTGAGTAAACATTTGGCGTCGTTGCCGATACGGACTTTGGCGATACACAAAACACAGATGAGAGTCATGGCGCTGTAATGGGTTAGCCAGTCGAAGAATCGGTGCAAGTAAACAAGGAAAGAGAAGACGCATTGCTAGAAGACCTCATAAATTTGTGGGATATGTCACTCAAGGAACACATATGAAGGGAAGCTCTCGGGCAAGAGGTCCCTCAAGTCACCATCTGGGACAACTTGACTGTCAATCTGAAGGTCAACCTTCTTCTCGACAAAATTCCGAGATTGATAGAGCAACACTATATCATGTTGCAAGACCTTCGCATTGAGAAAGACGGGGAACAACGAAGGCAACCGATATTGCAACGGTAAAAAGAACGAAACATAAGAGAGGAAGAAGAGCCTGACACTAATTGATGACGTATGTCAAAGAATTAATGCCATTAACCTTAAGAAAAAATGGGAAATTAAAACAAAGTGGTCAAGAATCATTCGACTATAAAATAAGATCCTTAAGGATAAAAGAACAAAAAGAAAGACGACAACGATTGAGGGGTGAAGTTGATGAAGGGAAAGGATTTCTTAGAGAAAGTCCAAGCCCACCTAGAAACAAAATTCGAAGACGAAGTGCAATTAGAAGTCGTACTTGGGAGAGACAAAGAATTGTTAGAACAAGAAAATGTACAAGGGGAGATTAGATTGAAATAGTCAGACACTTACCACATCTCGATGAAGAAACCCAAATTGATCTTGCCAACCAAGTAATAGAACCATTCGTACCATCATTAGCGGACGAAGGGGAAAGTGAGAAAGAAAATGCGGCCTGGGAACCATCAAATGAAGAAGGGTCATCATCAGGTGATAAAGAAGGCTCATAGTTGGGTGAAGGGGAAGGCAAGAAAAAAACGCCAACCCGACCATCCAAGAACAATTCATACAAATAAAATCGGCGGAAGAGGAAGGCCAAAGGAAACCTACAGACGATTTGACAAAGATCATTCACTAGATTGAACATTGGACATTGACGAAAGATTTGAATATCAGAAGATCGGAGCCAAAAACACTAGGATTGAGGGAACATCAAAAAGATTTTGAAGGCAGCCCAAGGGTGACAAATGCTGATGAGGGATGAGTAGAGGATTGCAGCATGGTTGAGAGTGCAGGAAATGCATTAAAACCCACGAATCAAAACTCCCGAAGCAAGTCACTATCACAAAAGGTGCATCAGAGAGGTAAGATGGTGACTTCCCCAACAAGTCCAAATGTGGAGTGGCAGAAACTACCAAAGTTAACCGGAAATGGATCATAGGACCTTGAATGACATTGTAAAACTTGCGAAACTATTTGGGTAGTGAACAGTCAAGATGATAGAGCGTATTAGTTGAGTGTAATGATCCTTGCTAAAACTAACTTTTATTTTCGGATTTTTGCCACTTTAGAATTTCCTCAAACACTTGTCTTGCAAACTGTTCTTGGCTGGTAAATGTTTTTTGTTTTGTTTTTTCTTTTTGAATGTTGATACGATGCATAAAGACTTAACTATACATGACAATTGACTGCAAATGGAAGGAGATATGCAATGCAATATTTTACTGATTTTTCCTAATTATAAAATGATTGAAACTGAAATGAATTATGCAAATGTGCTACTACAGCAAAGTGACATTTTTTCAAACACTTCAGGTGCAAACTCCACACACCACCTTATATACAATTGCAAATGATAAACCTTCAAACTGATTATAGTTCTTTTCCAAAATCTCAAACAGCAGATCGCCCTCTAATAGGTACGATTTACAATGCAATATGGTGATCAAACTCAGTTCTTTAATGGCAGCAATACAATGACAGGCTTGACTATTTTATTTATGCAGAATGTAGCTAAATGGAAATACAAGATTGCTATGATGACAACTTCTAAGATGTAACTACATATGCAATATAATAGTATTAGAGAACCTGGTCGATGCTTAGCACTTGGACAATTCTTCCTAGCAAATGACTATTTACTTCTAGTGCCACAACAAGATGAGAGTGCGGCAGCTCCTGATATACGCAATGACGAATGATCGACACTTCTCCAATCGAGAATATAGCTACAGGAATATGATTCAATCGGATTGCAATATACAAGTTTTAGCGATCAATCTCCCAAACATAGCAATTGGTGCCTGATAAGACCAGACGACCTCTATCTTTGTCACAAACCTGCGATCATCTCAAGAATGATATTTGATTTATGTTCTTTTGCAGACTATATTGAAACGGCTCCAGAAAATTGCAAGCAACTCCCGATAATCTTTAAATGTTTGGCCTGATTCCTTTATGCATAGCGGTTAAGTGTTGCTCAGCTTCTCCAAATATTATATTGCTTTCCTTTGTATTTATGTCCACCTTCAAAAAGTAATATTGCTCTTCAAAACTTATCAGGACTCTATGAAACTGATTCGATGGTCTCTTCCTAATCTTAGACTCCCGTCTTTGGTGATAAATATCGATAGCTTAAGAAGCTAAGGCGATTTGTCTTTATTCAAACTTTGTCTTATCTGGTGATAAAGCTCGATCTCTCCCAATGATAAATTATTCCAATTATGCCACGACTTCCTCCAGTAATGAAATCAATGCAACCATTTCCCTTCAAAATCGAATCCCACCAAGCTGTTGTAACTTCAAATAAATCGAATTTCTATATTTCTCCAAATTTTGGTCAAGGATCATTAAAATTTGGAATAAACAAACCAGTAGAAATAATCTTCCTCCTTAAATGGAAATGCAACAATACAACAGTTGCTGCAAGTCTCCACCTCTTCAGAACTAATTGTAACAATAACCAGCTGCTGCAATTATGTAGATTCTCCAATAAAATACAATAATAAACTAGCTATTGCATTTAGACAACTTCTTATTCAGGAGTGCAATAATACATCAGCTATTGCACCAAGTCAAATTCTTCCAATGAGGCACCTGTAGAAACCCTGGATGAATTCCTCCACAATCTTCAGCTAGGGTTGATCTTCCACAACCGAACCTGGATCCTAGAGTCTACAAACCCTTGGACAAGCAAAGCATTCAAGCTTCTACCAAACTAGTATGAATAGAATAATCCAAGACATAAGCATCCTGAAATGCCAAGCTCACAACTCCTTATAAAGATTTCTCAATGACTTCCAGAAAGCTTCTAGAAATATTATTATTTTATTCCAAAGTGACTTTATGATATATTATTTGATTTTGTAATGTCCCAAGCAAATCTGACCTTGTTTTCACCTCTTTATGCCTTGGACATTTCGTCAAACGGTTGTCATGTAAAGCTGATAAATGCTGATATAAACTTCTGATTGCTCTGTTTTTGGTTTTTGGCACTTGACAATGATGTTTAAATGCTTGGAATTGATAAATAACAAGTCTAACAACAATATAGATGATATGTTTTTGTATTTTTCAATGCAAATAAATGACTTAACTTCATGAAAATGCCAACCAAAAGCCAATTGACATTTTGTCAAACAATTGGCATGCAAACTAATTGTGCAAATGAGAAGCTACAACAACTAGCATTTCGTCATACACTTTATATGCAAACTAAGGATGGTGATATGAAACTATCATCTACACATACAAATTGTAGCCAACCTCCAATGATTAGATTTGCCAATATGAATGTGTTACAATGCTGATGATGAGATGCAAGATATCTTCTACTTCTTATATCAAATCTCCATACATAACTGAAATTACATTAATGTTTATGACTGTCATAGAACAGCGATCTCACTAATCAACTAAATGCAAACTAGCTATGATAATGACTATGCTTATACAATGATAATGACTGCCTAAGGCCGCATCCTCCATATACAATGCAAACTTATACAATGAAGAACCTGGAAATGTTGATAGCAGCCAACCAAGATGAAGTCGATTCTCCTTGCAACCATCAAATATGACCTCCTAACACATGCACCCTGCTGTCTCAGCAACCAGCAAACCCTCAAGAATTTATTTGGAATTTTCCTAGCCTTCCAAACCAAAATCGCACCACCAAGAGGTAGCGCCCAGCTAACCCAAGGTCTGAGATTAAAGCAGCTACAGGTCGTCCTTCAATGTCACAAAATCGTCCTCCAATGCCAAGCAAAATCGTCCCTCAAAGGACTGATATTCTCCAACCAAAGAAATCTGATGTTATCTTCTTGGATTGATCCCCTTCAAATGATGATAATTTGGCCAAAGGCCATAAAATTATGTTGCATATGAAAGGACTGAGGTATCTGTTGATGTGTTTTTCGTGACCGCACCAACGCAGAATAAAGTTGCCAACGGCTTCCCTATTCTCTCTTGATCAAAGTATTCCGCACGCTAAGATTGCAAGAAAGTTCGTGCGTTCAACTCCAAGGTTCTTTTAATGCGAATAGGCTCAGTTTGGCTCGATGTGATTTGCTGGTATTTCAAGGGGACTTACGGAATTGTTCAGCAGCGGAGAAAGGAATTCAAATGCTCGAAGGATTTGTCTATGAAGCGCGGGTTTCCTATTCTAACCGGAAAGTACTGAATTGAAATGGGGTAAGGTTAAGGAGATTCTAAATCTATTCTAAGGCGTGGGATATGGAGCTTGACTTCAGCAAACTTCAACCAAACTTCGCTTTGCCTCACCTAGGACAGCTTCCACGGAGTCGGTGCAATCTTCAGGGGAGATGACTAAAGATGTTCAAACCACCATTTGATATGAAGATACCATCACAACGACGCATACCACCATTCAAATTGTGATTGAAGTTAGGCCCAAACGTTTCCAGTTGACCACACAAGGCGCATTCACCATCAGCAAATACACTAGTGGTATGGATAGACGAAGTTGCTTAGATCAAACACCACATTTCACAGCTAACAACTACTTGCATGGAATAAAAATTATACTACTTAGAACTATTTTACTCTACCATTTGTATCGGAAGGACGAAGAAACCTTGCTAGCTACTCACAACAAAGACGAAATTCACCATCAATGAAAAACTCTTTTATTGAGAGAGTGTTCACAACAATTTCTTACAAAGTTTTCAAAGGGAAAACTTTCCCTCTTCTTCAAACTACACTATCAATCTATACTAAGTTACTCTAAGCTATCACCTAGTTGTCTCTCTACTCCGACTTCTACTCTAATTCTACTATCTACTGAGTTACAAATGAGGGGGACTCCCCCTTTATATAGCTAGCCAAGTCCCAAAAGATGGCTAGGGTTACAATTGGCTGGATGGTCCAGATTGTGCCACCTCAGCCCTAAACAAGATTTTCCCTAAAAACCGCCACAAAGGAGAGTGGGGTAATAAATGAGCCATAATGTCCACCATCATCCTTCTAGAAGATTGCGTTTGTAGACGCGTTCACACTGTTCTTGATCTTCTTCTTGACTTTTGTTCTTCAACTTCTTTGTCACTTGAGCTAACACTTAGCCAATTTCTTGCAACTTTTTCTCCTTCAAGGTTGAAATGTCATCTTGAATCACTTGCTTCATCATCGCTTGATCTTGACGTTCCTCCTGCAAAACAAGCAAGGAGAAGAATATTAGAACACTTCATGATATAATCTTAACTTACTTGATTATTATGCTTTGATCTCCAAGCGTTCATCGCCAACTTCGTGTTCAAGTTCATGCCTTAGACAAACTTTCAACACATCTGCATCTTCAAGAAATTCATTTCACCTGCTGGAACTCTTACAACCTTGATTTTATTCATCTCCGGCTCAAGAAAACTATCTTCACGAAGGATTTAAGCAAATTCACCTAGGCAGTTCCTTTCAAATTCATCGTCTGGAAGATTTTACCTTGAAAACACGTTTTCTTCATTTTTGCCTTAGAAAATTTTCAAATTTCCCTTAGGAAAACTCATCATCCTGGTGCCCATCAAAAATCTTCACCCTGAAGGCCGAAGCGAAGCATGGAAGACCTTAAAATCAACTCCTCATCGATAATCTTCGATACCCAAAAGAAAATTCCCTCCAGAACGCGTCGAATCCATGGGTACCCAACGAATGGGTTCATTTAATTTTTTTTTTTGAATTTTGAACCTTAGAAAATTATTTCCCTATGAAATTTAAATCCGTTATCCACATCTGTGAAGATTTCTTGTTGCTCTGACTTGAAAATGTTTTTGTTCCTGTGCAGCTGGCATCATCGGACTCCATCCACTGACTAATTTGCTCGTGCTTCGAAAAATTTCACCTCCTTGAGCTCTAGGGGTATTTTCTAAGGGAGAAAATATTTGCCTTAGAAAATATTTTAATCATCCTGCACTCTGAGAATTTGCCTTAGAAAAATTTTAAATCATCTTGGAAATTTTGCCTTGGAGAAATTTTCGTCTTAAAATTTTTTGTTCAATCTTGCTCATCCTTGCCTATGAGAAAATCACCAACTTTACTCAAAGAATCTCCAAGAGGGCGCCTAGCACATTTTATCCTCCAACATCTTCAAGGCCTTAGGAAAAAGTTTATCATTTTGAAAGTTTCAACGCCTAGCAATTTGTTTCACTTCACATTCTATTTCATACTTGGAAAATATTTTAACTTGAAGCTCCAACGCCTGAGAAGAAATTCTCATCACTTCGTCTTATACTTCACTCCACCATCCTAGGCGCATAGCATACTTGAAGAAAATTTGAAATCACGCCTAGCATTTTATTCCACACTTCACACGCCTTGGAAAAAATCTCTAACACCCATCACCTTGGCGCCTACCATTGTGGAGAACAACGCCTAGTATTCACCTTCTTTACCACGCCTTGGCAAAATTTTCATCTCATTTACCACCCTCAATTACCTTTTACACGTCAACATGGGCGCATTTCAGCTTGGCAAGAGGATGACCTTTCAACTTCTGCTTTTTGTCTTGACTTGAGGTAGTTTGGGCGCATTTTGCCCCTTGAGGAGGACGATCTCCTTTGACTTGTTGACCCTCTTCCATCTTGAGCGCATTTTTATGCATGAGAAGGACGAGCTTGTTTGACTTGTTGACTTATTCCTCTTTTGGGCGCATTTTCATGTAGGTGGAGGATGAAACTTGTAACAACGCCTAGAGTGACCCTTCACCTTCCGTTTTTTTTGTCTTTACATGCATGTATTTGGGCGCATTTTACCCATGAAGGAGGATGAACTCATACTTAGAAATTTTTTTGTGCTTGGCATATGCTTGAAGGCGCATTTAGGCTGGGCAGAAGGATGAAAGACGTTGACCTTCTTTTACTTTCTTCCCTTGGGCGCATTTTGGCCTGTGTACTGGACGAACTTGACTCTTAGAAAATTTTCATGCCTCCTCACTAGTTGGGCGCATTTTGCCATAGCTGCAGGATTGAAGTTCCAGACTTAGACTTTTTCATCGTTTTTTTTTTTTTTGCCAGTATTCCATGCCCTGCTATTTATAGTAAGTCCTCTCAATTTTGCACCTCCTGAAGCTCGGAACGACTTGAAATTTTGCACACGATCCTCACGACCTTGTGGTCCTGTCGACACTGCCACCTTTAGTCACCCCGCTATTTTTAGCATTTCTGAAGGTGGTTTACTATAAATAGTAACCTCTTGTTTCGATAGCTCCATTGCTCGACGACTTGAAATTTGAATGAGGTGCCCTCACCACGTGACTGCTCTGACACCGACGATGCACTGATTTACTATTTTTAGTTAGTTTCCAATTGACTTACTATAAATAGTAAGTGCTCCATTTGACTTGAAATTTCACCAGCAGATAGCTTGAAGGATGCTGATCGCGGTGGTTTACACCGGTTTTCGAAAATTCTGACTTTTTACCCCTCTTTTTGGGTCCCGAAGTTGGAAACCCTAATTCGCTCTGCATGCATATCAAATGAGCTCTGTTTCTCTTCGTTTCTGCGGCACTGCGATCAACTTGTGATTCTAAACTGTTGGGAAGCGGCTGCCAGGACATACCTGCTAAAAATAGTAAGTTCCTTACTGAGTGAGTATCTCCATTTGCATGTCATACCACCGCGAAGCTCTCGAAAAACCCATCAGGAATCACCTGACATGCAAAAGAAACTCTGACATGCAAACCCTAAAAATAGCCTCGGAAGGCTAAATTCTGAAAGTGGTCGTCTCGTTTTGCATGTTATATCATTGCGAAGGTCTCGAAAAACCCAGAAGGAATATGCCAACATGCAAAGAAAAACTCTGCATTTGAACCCTGAAATTTGTCCCAGAAGCTGGACTGCTAAAAATAGTAAGTTGTCCGTTTTCGCTCAAATTTTGCGCACGAGCAGCCTGATGTGCTCTGAATGCCGTGTGACTGTCGGAATCTCAAAAATGCTGACAAACTGCCTGCAATTTCACACTTACTAAAAATAGTAAGTACCTCAAAATTCGCTAAAAATCTGCTGAAAGCCTGCTGGAAGCATATTGACAACAACGTTAGTCTCAGATTTCAATTTATTCACTTCATTTGACCTTGGACTTACCAGAAACGATGAAACCCTAATTTTTAGACTCAGCCAAAATTTCACGTTAAGGTTCAACGGCGGGCACATCTTGGAAAGACAGACAGTAGAAAAGAGAGACAACGACAAAATGACCCAAAATCAAGCCAAAAGACGGAAACGAAGCAAAAATTAGGGGGTCCCCATTTGCAATGGGGCGATGTGTGTAAAATGTCACAACAGTATCCTTTCCCAATCTAGCTAGGCTTGATATCTCACAAGCGAAACTAGGAATCAGCTAGGCTTGTTATCTCACAAGCGAAGTTTGCCAAGCATTAAGCTCACCAAATGTAGAAAATGAAGTAGTCAACTCAACCATGCCAAATGCTTAGCCCACAGCTCTTTTTATACTTTTCCAACTACATCTCCAAGAAACTTCTAGAAATAAAGTATTATTTTATTTAGGTGACTTTTATAATATAATATTTAATTTAGTCACTTTATTAAATTAATTAAATATAAGGTCACCTTTTATTATTTAATTGTTTGATAACCTTATAAATAACTAATTTAATAATCTACTTAATTTAATTAAAATAATGAATTAGTCATCCTTATGAAATATCATTAATTTGGACAACTTAATTAATTAATTTAATTAAATTAAACTTACTCCAAAATTGGGAACATGATAGATTTTAGTCACTTTTATTAAATTAATTAAATATAAAGTCATCATTTTGGTATTAATTTATTGGAATAACTTTATAAATAATTAATTTAATATTTCCACTTTATTTTAATTAAAATAATCAATTAAGCCATCCTTATGATATATTATTAATTTTGGACAGCTTAATCAATTAATTTAATTAAATCACTACACCTCCAATTCGGGGACATTATATTGAGAGAATTTCCAACAACTCTTAGAGGAATAGCAATCGATTAGTAAACCTAATTGGAAGTAGGACATAAAAACACATGGGAGGCATTGAAACAAGCGTTCCGGGAAGAATTCAAACTCCTTAGAGACAACATGAGATGTTCCTTACCAAAACTGCCCCGAATTTTCAATTTGTATTGCTTGTCAATTTGTCAAACATTTTGTATACAACCTGGTTTCTGAATGTTGCTTGAGATTTTGAAGAGGTGTTTGATGTTTGTAAAACAATTGCATAAAATGATAGTACAATACAGTTAAGTAATCTACTATCAAACAAGGCTCTTGTTTCTCCAAGTCAATGAAATACAGCACATGCAAGTATTGGCATTCAAGATGTTGGAACATTCAAACATGGACAGTGCTAAATACTTCATGATTCCTCTTGCATTCAATAGCGGCAATACATGTGGACCTGATTATTAATAAGCAAGGACTGTAACAGCCCAAGAATGTCAAACTCTTCACTAAAGACTCCCTTGACAATCTAAGCATCACACAGCAACCACAAAGAGTCTAATGTAACCACAAAGAGTCTAATGTAACACACAGGTATGCAAGGTCTGAACACAAATAGGATTGTAATATACTAATCAGCAGCTCATAAACTCAGATATGCATTACATATGACTGCTTAGAATTAAACATCAGCCTTGTACGACTTCAAAGTAGCCAGCTAAATACTGATTAGAATAACTTTTACCTATGTGGTGGCTACAACAACTCATTCTTAGCATTGTTCATAACAAAAATGACTCATGAAGCGCCCAGATTGATGACTATAGTGAATACATAAAGATTACAGTGCCTAGAATGAACTTGCAGATTTAATCATACTTAATAGAGGCTTACACAAGCAGATTACACTGAGAATTCATTCCAGCTTAACATAGAAATAGTGTAGACAAAACTTTATTGATCTCAGACCTGGTATAGGGACGCCAATGGTGACTGTAACTCGTGGTGCCAGCATTGTGCATCAGAACTCCCGAAATCACTCTATCTCCTTTTAGAAAGACCTATTTAACTGAAACGCCTTCCAAAAGTCTCCTTCAGCACCACGTCCAAGCACAATGAGGAGAAATTCGTTTTCTAACCAGCAATCATGTTTTTCTTCTGATTCTAATAATGTATTTCAGCTTGAATATTGGGCGCCTAGGGTTTCCCCATCATTAACGCCTCCAAAGAGCACATGAGAAGCTGCTTCCAAAAAGGATTTGATTTCAACTGCAGATCATATTCAAGAAGTCACCTCTATCTCCTCTCCAAGACATCTTCTCATAGTTGCAAAATCTGAAGATACATAAATACAAAATCATATTTTCCAACTCTGAAAGTGCGCTAGCTAGAGATGATCTCTCACATCTGAAACTGGGTGGTAGTGGTTCTCAAACCCTAGCCAAAAGGCTTGACAGCTTTGCCTTGAAAATATGTTCATCAAAAGTTACCTTCAAAAATGAGCTTTTCTCAATATATTTCCAAGATGCCCGACAAGAGACTTCTTTTCTCCTTTTAATCTTTTCCATTCAAAATCATAAAGTGACTTTTTAATGTCATATTTTAAATATTTCCCCAAGTCACTTTATAAACAACAAATAAGTGACTTATAATGTTCCCCTTTAATAAATATTTCAAGGGGTCACTTTATAACTTAATTTATTAATTATTTAATATCCCTCTTTTAAAAATAATTTGAAGACTTAGGCAATATTAAATAATTAAGTCACTTTATCCAAATTTTGGGGACATTACACAACAACGAGATTGTAGCAGAGATATACAATACCAATAAAGGAAAGCACGAGAACGTACAAGCCTACAATCGTAGACTCAAAGAGTTACTAGTCAGACTGGAAATCCAGCCAGTTGATGGGCTAAAGAAGAGGTGGTTCATCAAAGGGTTGATCCTTTCGCTAAGGAAGAAGATGAAGGTTGTACCTCCATCATTGTATGTTGACGCCTACAATCGGGCAATGGACATATAAAGTGAAGACAAGACATCTTCTCAAGGAAAGAGGAAGACAGACAATGACGAGAGCACAAACGACAACAACGACGGGGAATCAAAGACCATTCAAGCCTTGATAAAGGACATGATGAGGATGATGGAGTTGAAGGCCGAGAAAGAGAATACAAGAGAAAACAAGGAACTGTGGTTCATCGACTGTAGAGGAGAGGGTCATACAAAAACAAACAATCCAAAAAACTATTTTGCGACATGTGCCAAGTAATGGGACTTTCCATTAAGGAATTCCCATACAATTTGAAAACAAGCACACAAGTGCTCTTCACCCAAGGTGTAACATCCCTTGCTAAATTTGACCTTAAACTTGTTGATTTGAACCTTGGGAATTTTGTCAAACACTTGCCAAGTGAAATTTGTACTTGCTGATTGAAGTTCTTTTGCGGTTTTTGATGTTTTGAGAGTGCATATGCATTCATAATTCTCTGACTAAGATGTGCAATTGACTAATATGAAATGAGTATGCAAGCAACTAACAATGTACGACTCACCAATGCAATTATATGATTGAAAATATGCATCTACAGCCAAGGGACATTAATGCAAACACTTGGCAAGCAACCTAGATGACTGAATTCTTATATAATAATGCAACTACAACAATGAGCATTATACCAAACACTTATCATGCAATTCTAGAATGTAGATGATGATTTCCAGCTATTGGTATTTAGACAAACAGTTGTCTTGCAAACTGAAATGTAAGCTATAGCAAATGACAATTTGTCAAACATCTGACATACAACCTTATAACTTGTTTATTAGATGCAAATCCAAGTACAAGGCTGATATATAATGCTGACATGAAGATTACAACTACTTAATATGCAATGCCAAGACTCTTGGCTTACAGCTTGCATCAAAATGTCTTACAAACTGATATGACATGCATCTACAGCTGCAAGAAAGCAGTAACTAATATGGAAATGCAAAATATGCAAAATGCATGAAGAACCTGATGATAATATGCTGATATAATCTGAGATGTAGTCGCAGCCTTGTTGATGATGAGAGACCTTCCAAAATGATGAAGCCATCCTCCCTATGGTGCCACCCCTCTTTCTAATTTGCAACATTAACAATAAATAAATAAGGCCTCCAAACGACTCCAAATAGCTCCAAATATCATTGCCATATCTTCCAAGGTGTAGTGATCCAACATATGTGTTGGCATTTTAATTTGCACCTCTGGAGTGCAGATTAGAAATAGACAATTATGCACAGATAAGCTGCTCTTCGAATTAGGAGGGGAAGCTCCCTCTTTGCTGATGTTGCTTAAGAAAGTAAATTAAAACCAGTGTTCCACGGGCCTGGGGGACGGGGAAACGGGGGGACGGGGAAACGCGTTTCGGAGACGGGGGGACAAAGGGCCTAAGTTTGGGGACGGCGGGGAGACGGCGGGGGGACGGCGGCGGCGGGGTGGTGGGGTGGTGGGGTGGTGGTGCTGATATAGTTATAAATATACTTATAGTACTTGAAAAACTAGTTTTGAAAGGATGTATAACAGTATAACAATATAAGAATTACATTTCAAATGAAACTATAGGAAATTACTCAAATTACTAATTAGTAAAATTATAACATAGCAAAATTTGAAATACTAAATCTAAATACGAAGATATCTTGAATGCTAATTGCTAAATAAAATTTGACAAATGAAATTGTTTTTGTAAAATTGAAGGTAACTAGTGGAGAGTACCTAGAAAATCAAATGAATTCAATGGGAGTTTGTGGGCAATGCCCCTAATGGGTTTGAGGGTTAGCACCCTCAGTGGGGTCAGGGGGCAGCGCCCCAGCGGGGTCGAGGGGCAGCGCCCCTCGCAGGGTCCCGGAAACTCCTGGTGTACATCATTTTGCATTAACAATAAAACCCAAATTAAGACCATCAAAGCCAGACAAACCTTCATGGAACACACACATCTCCTAGTCTCCCAGGAAACTCCTGGGCGTCTCCCAAGAAACTCCTGGGCGTCTCCTAGTCTCCCAGGAAACTCCTGGACGTCTCCCAAGGAGACTTGGAGACTTGGAGACGTCTCCTAAGGAAACTTGGAGACGTCTCCCTGTCTCCCCGTCTCCGGCGGCGCTTTGGTGGCGGTGGCGGGACGGCGGGGGACGCCAAGTACCCGTCCCCCCGTCCCCGGGACGTCCCCGTTTCCGAAACGGGTCATATTTTGGGGGGAAACGCGTCCCCGTGGTACACTGATTAAAACTAATTTTCCTATCTTTTTGTTCAGCTAAGAGCACAAACTTATAAAACTCAATTGCCGTAGCTGAGATTTTTTGTTTTAGAAGTTCAACTACGACTAGACCTACTCTAATGACGTTTCTAACTTCTCAAGTAAACACAGAGCAAGAATGTTAGAAATGGACAAGGAAGGATTCTCTGACATAAATACTTAAATAAACTTTTCTCCCAACGCACATCTACTTACTTTCAATGCAAGCTGAAATAAAGATTATATAAGCATAACACATGAAATGGAAATCTAAGACATTAGATCAGGGAAAAGTAGGCACAAGACTTTATTTCTCAAATCTCAAAAACAAAAGATTACACTTCTGGGACAACAGGATTGTAGCAAAATAGGCTTACAGTTTAGCGATCAACCAGAATACATTGACACAAGATACATGAACTGAACAATAACTTGAAGTTAAAGAGGCTTGCAAACTTGCTCTTACAAAAAGTGAACTGACACTGAATAACAACTTGCAGCATTATAGGCTTGCAATTTGCTATCACAATAACCGTTAAGAAAATAATGGGCAAGGCTTCCCTTATTTATACACAAGCAGAGGAGTAGGGAACCCTAGAATCTCCTTGCTTTTACAACTAAAGCTTGCCAACATGCAAGCTTTATTTCTAAAACTAAATAAGATAAACATCTAACACCTATGAAAGCATAAAAACAGGAAATTTCAACTATTACAACTTGTTTTTTTTCTCTTCTTCAAAGAATGAATAAGAATTGAGACAAGAATAGAAAGAAAGCATGGAGAAAGCTTTTAGATGACTGCTGTTTTAAATCTCATCCCATCCGCCAAAAAGCTGATTTGTTTCTTGATTTTAAGTGAAGAGTGCTGCTGAAAATACAATGCTGATCTACCTTGAAAAAACAATTTCTCCAAAAAAAACTGGGACTTGGGTTTTGTAGAAAATAACGTTCCAGAGAAACCCAGATGCTCAGAATTCGAAAAAGCTAAATCCATCCTGAAAAAGTGGCCAAAAAGCAGGTTCTAGAAGAGGGAAAATTTTCTCAATGTTCAAGAGGATGAAAAAGCGGAGAGACCCATGTGATCAAAAATGGAAAAAACAATGCCCTAGAAGTTTGGAGCCTAAAAAAATGTTCCTCCTTGCTCACTGATCTCGAAACCATGAAGAACACCGAAAAAACGTGTCATTTGGGTCTTCAAATCTTCGTTGAAAGAAAAGGGAAAATCTTCTTGCTCTAGATGCCAACTTGCAAAAATGAATAATGAAAGACAAAAGCACTCTTAAATAAGTTTTGAGGTTGAGAAAGATCTTCTTTCTTTTTGCTTTTAAACTTTCGAAGTCTATCCTGAGCAGGTGCATCGAACTTGGACACTTATTGATGTTGAAAGATAAACTTGGAAAAATTGACTAAGGCATTCAACCTTGGGCACCCTTCTTGGATTGGGGCACTTTTCCCTCCAAACTTTGTCATTTTTTCACCATTTTCAATTTTTAGCTTGATTTTACCCTTGGTTTGATCTCGATTTCCGGGAGCTCAGTGAATCCTGTGATTTGGCAGAATGATCCATTGCGGAGCTTGATCGAATCTGGCGAGATTGTTCTAGAGGCAACTTTGGCTAAAAACTTCATTTTGATCTCCAAAATCATGGGTGCCTATCTCCTCTCAAGGCGCCCAACTTTACCAGTGTTAGCCGTTTTATGTTCTTCAAGTTCTTGCTTGTCTCCCTTGATTTTCTGATGAATTCGTGATTCTGGGAGCTAGATTGATCTGATCGACTGGCTGTCAGATTCACTGGATAGCTGAAAGATTTTGAGGGGGGTCTACTGGGATCTACATCTCTTGAAATTCGAATCTTGAGGGTCAAAAGCTTGCATGCCCTTGGCTAGTTGGGGCGCTCAACTCCTCTAGAATTAGTTTATTTTCTGTGATTTTTACCTTGCTTTTGACTTCTGACATTTTGCTCATGTTTCTCCCTCTGTTCTGCCTTTGATATCTAGTGATTATCAATTCTGATGGACTTCTTGATGGTTCCGTTGGAAAGCTACTTCAAATCTGAAGATAATCTGTTGGAGGTGTCAAACCCTAATTCACTCATTTAGGCCCTCAAAAGCTTGGGCGCCCCTGGCTACTTGGGGCACCCATGATCTCCATAAGACATTTTTGCTTGATTTTCTTTCTTCAAACTTGAACCTTCATGTTATACCTTCCATTTGATCTAGATTTGCCGGTGATTAACAAGTCTGATGATCTGACAAAGACATCCATTGCGAAGCTGCTAGAATCTTGAAGACAATGAGCATATTAGCAAACCCTAATTGATGGATTAGGTCTTTCAAAAGGCTAGGCGCCCCTGGCCACTTGGGGCGTCCAGAGTTCCCAGACTTAGATTATTTTTTGATATTTTCATGGTTTGGATCCTACCACTCTGTCATAACTCCTTCGATCAATCTGAGTTTCAGGCTGATTGGTTGATCTGATGACTGCGTTGCTGGGCTCACTGCAGAGTTGAGAAGATTTTGAGCAACATTGTTTGGGAGCACAAACCCTGATTTCATCATTTGATGCCTTGAAAAGTTGGGTGCGTTGCAAATTTCAACTTCCTCCTTCATTTGACATGCTTGACTTTGCCTTGCTCACTGGATATGAAAAAAATTGTAAGGCATGAGTATTTGGGTGCCTAAACTGAGCTGGGGCGCCTAGAGTCTCCAAACTTAGTCAAAATTTGCATTTTTCAACTTTCACAACCTCCCTCCATTCTTCGTTTTGTGTGAACGTCTATTGTTTCTCATCTTCAGTTCAGTGCTTGAATGTTTGAATTTGACACCTGGCAGCTGACTGACCTCCATTAATGGCTTTGGAGCTCCCGAAATGCTTTTGAAATTAAAAAAAAACAAAATAGACCCACTAGGGAAAAACTAATCGTTTTGTGATTTCGACTGCAATAGCCTGATGAGGAAGTATTTTCGACCAATCAAAATCAGTTTGAACCGTAATAGCCAAACTTTCTATTTTTAGAAAATTTTGCTAGCATCTGTTTAAAAAGAAACCCATAAAAACCCATAAAATGTTTCTATTTTTAAAAAGTTTCCAAAAGTAGAAATTTTTCTAAAATGTAGGTTCAAAAAACTGAGATTTGGGCTTTGTAGACTTGTACGCTCTAGCAGACCCAGATCGTCAGATTTTGAAAATTTCAAGTTTTTGCCCCTCATGCAAGACATGCAAACCCCAATTTTGACCTTTTTTGACAGTTTTGACAAGACTTTTACTTATTTCTTCAAAATGCCTAAGTGTAGCAAAAATTTTAATTTGGGGTACAACAATATGCCTGAATTCGATGCCTCCCAAGACCACTATGAGCAAAATTGTGGCTTCCCAAGATGGCTAGAAATGATTGATAACATAAATCATAATATAAGCACTGTAAAAACCCTCCTTGAATAGACAAATCGGGGATGCCTTTAATCTGCAAATTATCTCTAATGCAACCCCAAATCGATTCTCACAAATTTGTCCCTTGGCCACAAAATTTGCACAATGAAAGAGACTGAAGTATCTCCTCCTCTGAACTCCAGCTGGGGTTGATCTTTCACAATCGAAACCGGTACCTTAGAGTCTTCAAACCCTCAAGCAATGAAAGCATTCAAGCTCTCTGTCTACCACGCAGGTATGTAAGAAGTAATAAAATCCAAGTGTGCTTGAATGACTAGCAATGAGCTTCTTATATACTTTTTCAAACCCATCTCCAAAAAGCTTCTAGAATATTTTATTATTTTATTATTTAGGTGACTTTTTGACATCATTTTATTATAGTCAGCTATAACCAAGTGACTCCAATCCTCATAAATCTCTGCCATGGAGCTCAAATAGGGACGACGAGATAAGGCGTCAACAACAATGTTCTGAGTCCCTTTGACATAGGAGATGTCAAAATCATGACTGTAACTTGCTGACCCATTTCTATTGACGTTCATTTAGATCCCGCTATCCAAGGAAATGCCTCAAGCTGTTATGATCAGTTTTGACACAAAACTTACTGCCAACTAGGTATTGCTTGAACTTGGCCATTACATGCATGATGGCCAACATTTCTTTGTTGTATATATTGTAGCTCCTCTCAGGACCCCTTAGCTTCTTGCTCTCGAAAGCTATCGGATGATGGTCCTGCATAATCACTGCACCAATACCCTCTCCACAAGCATCACAATGAAGCTCAAAAGGCTTGGTGAAATCCGGCAAAGCTAGAACTGGACATGTAGTCATCAATTGTTTGAACTTCTCGAAACACTCGTGTCTGAGGTGTCCAAACAAATGCTCCCTTCTTAGTCAAATTTGTAAGTGGTGCAGCATGCCGCGAGAATCCATTGACAAACTGACAGTAGAAGGTGCATAACCCCACAAATCCCCTGAGCTGAGTCAAAGTCTCAGGAGTAGTGTTGATGCGGTTTTTGTGACCATACCAAACAGCAGAACAAAATAGTTTTGGGGCTACTTCGTTCTCTCTTGATCAAAGTATTCCATGCGCTAAGATTGCGAGAAAGTTCGCATGTTCAACTCCAAGGTTCCTTAAGTGCGAATAGACCCAGTTTGGTTGATGTGTATTGCTGTGTTCGTACGAGGGGACTTACGTAATTGTTCAGACTTCTCACAGTTAGCAGCTGATATGTGATTTGAAGGGGATTCTTACGTGTATGATTTGGCAATGTGTATCTTTTCCTAAGACTAATAAGAAATATGCGGAAAGTAAAAGAGGAAAGGGCCTAAGAAATTTATACTCTATTCTAAATGCAAGATGTGTGGGGCTTCGTTTCAATAGGATTCAACCAGATTTCACCTAGCCTCCGTCGGACAGCCTCAGCAAAATCGGTGCAATCTTCAAAGGGGATAGCAAAAGGTATTCAAGTTATAGTTTAACATGCATACACCATCAGAACAACGCATATAAGTATGTAAGCCATAACCGAAGTTAAACACAAGATAATGTCCAGTTGACCACGCAAGGCAGACTTATCATCAACAAGCCGCTAGTGGTATGGAATAAAGCGAAGCTATCTCAATGAAACACCACACACCTGAAGTAAGCTACTTGCATGAATCTAATCTACTTGGATACGAAAGGAAGAAGAAACCTTGCTAGCATTTCATGACAAGACGAATTCCATCATCAATGAAAAGATCTATTATCATAAAATGTGTTACACAACAATCTCTTCAAAAGTTTTCAAAGGGAAAACTTTCTTTCTTCTCCAAATGATGCAAAAATGCTCTACAATGCTACACTATCTAACTCTAATGCTCTCTCAATGTCTACTCTGATTCTAACTTTCTAATCTTCTAATGATGTTACAAATGAGGGGGACTCCCCCTTTTATAGCTAGCCAAGTCCCAAAAGGACGGCTAGGGTTACAATCAATAGAGTGGCCTGTGCCAACCTCAGCCCTAACCCTAAAAACTGCCAGAATAGGGAGTGGTACATTAAATGAATCAAAGATTCCCACTCACTCCCAAAAATAGAAAATGCAATAAATGCTCTATATTCAGTCTTCTAGAAGATCTTCGTCCAGTAGTGTGTTCCCATTGGCCTTCTCTTTGACTGCCAACTCAACAAATCTGCTAAGTACGGCCTCAACTTCCTGAACTGAAATAGGCGGAACACAATCCAACTGAAACTCTAATACCGTGACTGAATGCTCGTGCCTTGTACAAGATTTTCTCCAAGCAGCCAAGGAGTCCTGCGTGTTCTGGATCAAAGTGGAGAATGTAGCAGTATTCTCAAAGTCATCCTGTACAAAGGTCTTAACGTCTGCGAAGAAGGGAACCAACAAACCCCTCAAATTATCAAAAATTATCTCATCTGGACTCAGCCGCCTAGCAAATATGGCCTCGAAAGTGTTCTGAACTCCATCTATAATGTTGGCCATAGCCTTATGTATCTTATTTAACTGGCCTCGGCCGAAGCCACGCCTGCGGATAGCCGAAGAATACCACCGAGAAATCATATCGACTATTCACCAATGACACTTCCATCAATCAAGAATCGCGAATGGCACATGCCTCAACACCTCAAGACGCTTTGATCACCTTTACTCGATAGATAGAGGCATCGCCCCAAGCATGATCCACCGTGATCTATCCTCGTGCTATAATAGTAGAGGCCTCGGCTGAAAGGCAAAGGCAGGTCCTCCATAATTTCTCTTCGCCTCAAGATTTAACTCCCCTGCGGATCCATTTATCCGCTTCCGCGCTATCTCCTCCTAACTCTACTAATACCGACGACTTCTAGGAACAGTCCGGCCGAGGCTCTATCACCGTACATCCTACCGAGAACGACAACTCAACATATCCAACAATGCCTTTGTGTTCTCGCTTTCAACTTCTTATATTTTCCTTCTTCTTGAACAACCTATCCTGAGGGCTGAGGGAAGGAGTTATCACACTCCTCAACTGAGCATTCAAGAGGGCTGGCCCCAAGTCAAGAGGTACCACATAGTTTTCAGGAGCTGCTTCATTCCGGTCACACTCGACACGTGGGACAGCAACGTGAAGAGTACGAGAGCCATCCTCATCAGTGGAGATCTTCGAGAACTTTCTTGCCTTCTTCGGTGGAGGAGCACTGATCCGGTTCAAGAACTCTTCCATCTCAACTGCTGGATCAATCTCCTCACTTGGGCTTCTTCGCATTCTATCTCTAAGCCAATCGGGCACCTCATATAGTATATCAAAGGGCTGCTGCTCCCGTGCCTCGACTTCTCTAACCTGTTCAACTTCTTCCTCATTCTGGCGAGGCTCATTGTCCTCGAGTGGCTGAGTGTCGCCTGACACTATATCATCATCATCGCCATCGTTCATGGCCGCCTCTAACTCTTGCTGAAACTGAGGGTCAGTAATAGTCCCCTCATCATCATGCTGATCGATCCTAACAGGTACATTGGCACTCTGGCCAATCGACTCCCTCCGTGGAGGCTGAAATTCATCCTGTATCTCCGGTACCTGATTCACTGCAATCCTCTGATCAGGGAACAAAGACACCTCCTGTATACTTGGAGAACGTGCCTCCAAAGGTACTGCTACTGTGACTCGTGGAGGTTATGGCTGAACTATTTCTTTCTTTCTGGACTCTGGACCCCGTGTAATCTGTTTCTTTCTTCCTGTGGTGGGTGTCCTGTGATCTCCCATCATATTGTAAGTCAAGGCAATTGACCTACTTTTCAATCTGCTTACTCTCCTATCAACCCAGGCCCTGGTGAATGTCATAACTGGGATAGAAAGAGTATCTAAGTCTGCAACCTCGGCTCTGACCAATCTATAGGCAGAAGTGGAGTATCTCGAACTGCTGCATAATCCGGGTGGACTACATCCATATCCTCGCTGACCTGGTCCGGAACTGGAACTACCTCACACTCCCTGATCAGAGTAATCGGCAACCTAGAGAACATTCTCTTCCTCACTTCAACCTCATCAACTGCATCAGCCCAATAATCCTCAATGGTGGCCTTATGTTTGAACTCTTCCGACAGAACCCAATTGATGTTATGGTGCGGGTCATAGTGCTGTCGACTTGTATGATATGAGAAGTGATAAAACTGAAGCTCACTCTCAGCTTCCCTAGCTGCCTGTATCGAAGGACACACCTCATCCGAGTTGCCCATCACAATCGGAAACTCTATCCCCCCTTTCTTTTTCTTCTTCTGGATTTTGTCAAAGGCAAGCAACTGTCTAGATATCTCTAGCATTTTTATTCTATCTGTTGGGTACTTAGGCAGCCTATATGGGTATGAAGAAAATCCTTGCAGTTCTAATGTAAGGAATCTCGGAAATTGTATGTTCAAAGACTCATACCTTCAATCAGCTCCCGGGTAATCCCCGAGACTGCGGATGTAGCCTCCTAAGCAGCCTCGGGTGGATGTACATGGTGAATGAATCGCTGACACGCTTGTAGTAGGTTGTGCCTCGGCAGTGCAATTGTGTACACGCCATGGATTTTGAATCAGTGAGAGCAGCAACCGATAGTTCCCGTAAGAAACTGTACTCGCCATCCGTAAGCAATATAGGTAAATAAGTGTAGGTGCTCATGTAAAACGCTTAGTCCTCCTCAGCTCACGAAGTTGTTCATGCATATTATCACGGATCATCTCAAAAACTCTAATTGACATAATCTTCAATACCAGTTGATGTAATAGAACATCCAGTTCCAAAATGTAGGATTGTGGGCAAACTACCAACCCCGCCAAGAACATGATAAGATCACAATACTCTGCCTGTGTCCCTCCGCTATGATCCAAGCTAACTTCTCGTGAATAGATGGCTTCGAGTGCTCTTATCCAAGGTGCTAATTGTATCCATGCATCTCTTTGGAGCCAAGATCTCGGCTCCGGGCTGGGCTTCCCCGACTGTAAATCATGTTCCCTGTGGCACGATCCCTAAAAGTTTCACTCAATGGTCGCTGAGGGGATTGGTAAGCACTGCCATTCGGTGATGCATGATCGACCTGTTCCTTCTCGTATCAGCTTGGCGACTCCATAATCAACTCCTCGAACAATCAATAGCCTGGCGGAAAACCAGCGAAATTTCCGGTGATATAGCTCCACTTCGACGCATAAGCAAGTAACGGGCCCGAAGGACTTAAATTCAAACATTTTGAGGGTCTCCTGTGTTGACAGAGTCTGTGTTAGTATCCGGCTAACTTGCTCCAGCCTTTTGAAATAAACTGACTTCAGTGCATGAATGTTTTGCTGAGCTTCTTGATCGTAGCCTGTCTGGAGGCACCATTGTCCTTTCCGGTTGTCCTCGCTTCAGCCATCTGCAACATAACAAACATTCATCAGCAATTAAATTTATAAAAATAAGGCAATGTAGGGGCTGCAGTCGAATTCTAGAAGCTGCAATAACTCTCGTGTTTGCAAACCTCAGCTTCTTCTCTTGAATATATTCGAATTCTGACACTTAGAACGGATTTCTAAGTGAACTTTGATGACTTTACTTCTCAATCAGCAATCAGCAATTTTAATTTCTATGTCCTTGCACTTCAAACCAGCAATCAGCAAATATCAAGCTAGCAAACTCGTGCTTCTAAGTTCTCAACTATTTTACTCACTACAAGGCGTTCCTCAAATGGCAACTTCAACAAATCAGATTTCAGCCTCAAGACTAGCAAGGCCGTACCTCTTGACTTTAGTAAATACTTCTCAGCAACTTCAAATTTAATCAACTCTCAAGCTTCAGCAACTTAAGGCGTCCTTCCTCAAACAAATCAACTCTCAAGTGCGCCTCCTTCTCAGCAACAATCGAATTCCCTCAAGCCTCAGCAACTCACTCAGACTCAGCAAAATTCAAACTCTTCCAGTCACGACTCGCTGCAATGCTTCACTCTCAAAGCAAGTTCGACTTCTCCAGCTGTGAAAATGAGTGAAAAACGTCTTCATTTTATAGCCAAAACTCGAATTCTAGAAGAAGTTAATTTTAGCCAGTGCCATTAAACTCCACTACTCCACTTCAAGAATTTGAATTTTCCCTCTCTGGTGTTTCTGACACTTGTCTCCAGCCGTCGGGAATATTATTCTTCTAGAAACTTGACTTTGACTGGCGTTCTGGATTTTGCCTTCGAAAATTTAATTTAATTCATCTTTTTTACTCACCAGCCGGAGCTCTGTCACTTGAATTCGAAATTTTAACTTCATCATCTGCTCTGGAAAATTCATCCTTGAAGAGTTTAATCAAAATTATCTAGGCAACTCCCTTTAGATTCGTCGTTCGAAGAAAATTCACTTTGAAAACTCATTTTATTCAAATTTGCCTTAGAAAATTTAAAATTCTCCCTTAGGAAAATTCACAATTCGAGCACTGATTAAATTCTTCACTGAAAGAGTGTCGGCGAAGCTCAGAAGACTTGGAAATCCATCTATCATCATGAATGTTCAGTACCTAGAAGCAAATTTTCTTCAGAATGTCTCGAATCCATGGGTACCCAACGAACGGGTTCATTTAATTTTTCGAATTTTGAACCTTAGAAAAAATATTATTTCCATCATTTAAATTCGTTCTTCGCCTGTGATCACTCTGTGTTGCTCTGACTTCTTGAAAAATTTGAATCATCTTGCAATATCATCGTCTCTGATTTTATCACTGAGAAAAGTTGCTCACCCCTCGGAAAATTTTATCATCTGAGTTCTAGGCGTATTTTCCAAGGAAAAATAATTTTGCCTTAGAAAATATTTAAATCATCTCTTGCACTTTTGAAAACTTGCCTTAGAAAAATTTTGATTGCCAATGGCGAGGAATTTTTTTGATCAACTTCATTTGGAAATTTTACATTCCCGGCACGCCTCACTTCATTTGTATTTCACTCCACACTTCAAACTTGAAAGGCAATTTTATTAAAATTTCTAACGCCTTAGAGAATTCTCCAACACTTAGAAAATATTTCACTTTCCACCTGAGGCGCCTAGCACACTTCATTTTATTTTCACCACCCTCAAACATTTCAACGCCCTCAAAATATTTCTAACACCTTATAACTCCCTTACTCATAGGCGCACATCTACCATTTAGCATTTTACTCTCAACACCTTCAAATATTTTCCACGCCTTATGACTTCACCACACCTTAGCAAATTCTAACGCCCTCAAGATATTCTAAAATCACCCCTTAGGCGCCCAACACTCTTGGAGAAAAATCACGCCCTACTCACCTTGGGCGCATTTTGCCTATGGAGGAGGATAACGCCTAGCCTTTTACCTTGAGTTTACCACGCCTTGGCAAAGTTTTCATCCCACTTACCATTTTATTCACTTTTCACACCCAAACATGGGCGCATTTGAACCTACCAACTGGATGACTCTTCAACTTCGCTTTTTTGTCCTCATGTGAGCTCATTTGGGCGCATTTAGGAGGGTGAGGAGGACGAGCTTGCAAGTTGGGCGCATTTTGCATGTGATGAAGGATAAAAACTTTGACTTTTGTTGACCATCTCCTTGCTTTGGGCGCATTTCCATACTTGTGAAGGATGAAATCTCCAACGTCTTTGGGTGACCCTTCGCCTTCTAAAATTTTGTCTTGACATGGCCCAGTTTGGGCGCATTTTGCCTAGGGGGAAGGATGAACTTGTTTGACTTTTCCTTGACCTTTTTGCCTTGGGCGCATTTTAATGCCTGAGAAGGATAAACTTGCATCTTGGGCGCATTCTGAGGGGTGAGGCGGATTTTTCATACTTAGAAATTTTTCAACCTTTTCCTTCATCTTGGGCGCATTTGGACCCCTGAGCAGGATGAAATTTCGTTGACTTTCTTTGACTTCTGGTGTCTTGAGCGCATTTTGACCCCGTGAAGGATGAACTCACATTTTCAAAAATTTTCTACGCCTCTAGCTGAGATGGGCGCATTTTCCTATGCCTGCTGGACGAGACTCCAGACTTAGACGAATTTTTATCATCCTCGCCAGCTTACGTGCCCTGCTATTTATAGTAAGTTCTCTGAATTTGGACTTCTGAAGCTCGGAATGGCCTGAAATTTTAAACATAGCATCTTCATGCCTTTATCAACTTGTCGACACTGCCACTTTTAGTCACCCTGCTATTTATAGGCCTGTTTCTGAGGGTGGCTTACTATAAATAGTAAGCTCTTGTTTCTGATAGCTCCCAAGCTCCGACGAGGTGAAATTCGAATGAGGCGATTCACCCGCGGACTACCGGGTCGACAACGTGCATTACGTACCGATTTACTATTTTAGCATCGCTTTCCAATTTGACTTACTATAAATAGTAAGTGTCTCGCTTTGACTCGAAATTTCACCCACAGATAGCTCAAGGAAGTCGATCGCAGCGGTTTACACCGGATTTTGAAGATTTTGACTTTTGATGCCTATTTTAGGTCTGCCGGAAACTCCTAATTTGCATTCAGATGACAAAAGATCTCCGCTTTGCCTTCGCTCGCAACACCGCGATCACTTGTGAACTGGATCACTGGGTGGTGGCCGGACACACCTACTAAAAATAGCAAGTTCCTTATCGAAAGTGAGAATCTCCGTTTGCATGTCACACCATCGCTAAGCCTTCAAAACCCATCGAATCACCCGACATGCAAAAGAAACCTCGACATGCAAACCCTAAAAATAGCCTCTGGCGGTGAATCCTCAAAGTGATTTTCTCGACTTGCATGTCACATTGTTGCTAAGGTCTTGAAAACCTTAAGGAATATCCGTACATGCAAAGAAAATCAGATTCGACCCTCGAATTGGGCCGGGTTTCCGCTAAAAATAGTAAGTTGTCCGATTTTGCTCAAATTTGGCATGCGAGCACCGATATACTCAATGTCAGTGATTGTCGGAATCTCAAAATGGCTGACAAATTGCCCGTAATTTCACACTTACTAAAAATAGTAAGTATCTCAGAATCCGATGAAATTTTGCTGAGAGCCTGCTGGATGTCTGCTGACAACATTGTTAAGTTCAATTTTCAATCTTCTCACTTTACTTGACCTTGAACTGGCCAGAAACGATGAAACCCTAATTTCAGACTTGGCCAATATTTCGCGTTTAAGCTCAATGACGGACACAACCCCCCGAGAGACGGACACCAGAAAAGAGACAGAGCGAGAGAGAGAAGAAAACCCAAGCCAAAAGACCGGAACGGAGCAAAAATTAGGGGGGTCCCCATTTTGAATGGGGCGATGTGTGAAAAGGTCACAACAAGTAGGCCAATCAGTAATGGCACGAACCTTATCAGGATCCATGGGAACTCCCTCTTCGCCGATTATGTGATCCAAATAAAGAAGCTCTGCAATGCCCAACGCACACTTGGACTCCTTGGCATACAAGGACTCCCTATCAAGTATGCCCAAAACAATATCCAGGTGAACCAAATGCTCTTCCCAAGACTTGCTATATACCAAAATGTCGTCAAAGAATATTAGAACAAATCTCATCAACTGAGAGTGGAAGACCTTGTTCATAGTGGACTGAAAAGTAGCTGGGGCATTGGTTAAGCCAAAGGGCATAACCAAAAAATCAGTGTCTACAATGACATCTGAATGCAGTCTTCTCAACAACTTGCTCTCCGACTCTGATCTGGTGGTACCCTGTTCTGAAGTCTATCTTGGAGAAGTAACAAGCTCCATGAAGCTCATCTATCAACTCGTCGATGCGAGGAATGGGATACCTATTCTTAATTGTCCTCTTGTTCAATATTCAGTAATCAATGCACATCATGACTGCACCATCTTTCTTCTTCACCAAAACCACTGATGAAGCGAAAGGAGACTTACTCGGCCTTATATTTTCCATAGCAAGCAGTTCCTTGATAGTTTTCTCAATCTCATCCTTGAAACGCTTTGGGTGCCGGTAAGGTGTAATCATAATGGGCTTGGTGCCCTCTTCCAACTCAATGATGTTCTCTATGCCTCTATCAGGAGGTCTACCACGTGGTATGTCATTGAATACCTTTGTATGCTTAACTTTGAGCTCCTGAACATCTGGATGATAGGGTGTTTTGTGCTGGTCCTCATATGAAGGCATCAATTTACACTTTGCTACTCACTCTACCATGTCATGTCTAATAAGTCTCTCCATTCTCCTGAGAGTGACTAACTTCAAGTTGCTGTCCTTAATGGTCTTAAGTACATGATTAGTCTTGTCAACCTTGAATTTCATTTCCATTTCTCTAAGGATGAGTGTAAATTCACCAATTGAATGAAGCCACTTCATGCCAAGGACCACATCGGTGCCTCCTATATTAACCACATAAAAATCTGCTTTAAACTCATAGTTATTGAGTTTCATAGGCAGATCTGAAATCATTCTCTCACATTTGAGAATGTAACCATCAACAACTTTTACCCTTATCTCTTCAAACTCTTGAGTTTGAATTCCACGCTTTTCCACCAACCGTGCATCTATGAAATTGTGAGTTGCACCTGTATCAAGCAAAGAAATGACTCTTTGACCAGCCAAGAGTCCACACAACTTGAAGGAGCCTTCCCTTTGCATGCTAGACATATAAGCTTCCTGTAGCTCCATTTCTCCTTCATTTTCAACTTCAATTTCCCAGTTTCCAGTTCCTGAATCCTCTTGATCAGCTTGCTGGTTTGTTATATCAGTCATGTTTTCACCCTCATAAAACCACTCCATATGCCTATTTTGACCCTTAGGCTTAAGAGGACAATCATGGTTTAGATCATAAGGACCCTTGCAATAAAAACATAGCTTCCTCCTATGCAAATCATTAATTGTTTCCCTATCCAAAGGGGCTGCAAATTTCTTCTTTTGATCAACATTTTTTTATTTCTTTGGATCTGATTTGCTGTCATTATAGGATGAAGATCTTTTTGAGTTGAACTTACTACGTGGAGCTGTAAGTTCCATGCTACAAGCTTTCGTCATCGATTCTTGCAAGGTAGGGGGATCAATAGCTTTGATCCAACCCTTCATAGGCTCATAAAGACCCTCTACAAATAATATGACTAGCCTCCTCTTTGAGATACCTGTAACCATGACCGAAAGCTTTTGAGATTCACCAATGTAAAATTCCGAACTGCCCATTTGTTTCAGCTGAGCTAGATCTCTCAAGTACAACTCTGGATCTCTTTTGTCAAAACGCTCAACTAACCTGTCAGTGAACTCTTGATATGAATTGATACGATCATGTTGCAAGGTAACCATCCCATGGTGCCACCAGTCATGGGCTACCCCATCCAAATGCAAATCTGCGAACTTAATGGCGTCTTCATCTGCCATAAGATGTAAGGTCAAGAAAGTGTCCAACTTGCTAACCCAAGCTCTGGCTATAACCCTACCGCTGCCATCAAAAGTGGAGAGTGTGAGCTTATTGGTTGCATGTCTAAGATCATTGTTTTTATTCCTTGGTCTCCTGTCAGTCCTGTTCCTGTTGTGCTCTCTTTTTTGACTCATGAACCTGTCGAAGTTAAGATGATCCTTAACTCTCTGTGGTAATGCTTCCTGTTACCCGATTTTCACCCGTAGGCTCAATCAGGGGAAAATTATGTTTTAAATTCAGCACATGGATTAAATGTGGCTCCCATAAGGGTTGAGCCCAACGTGTAGGTATTCGGTTTTCATTGGGAAGGTCTTCATCTAATGCATTTGAGAACTAATGGAGGCATTGTTTTGAGGGTTAAATCATACATCTGATGCTATTTCACAAGGAAGTCTGTTGGAAAGTATGCCTCAGTCAGATCTAGCATAAAACTCCTCAAAGAAGAAGTCGCTGAGACCAACTGAATGTCTTGCCGACTGGCTGTTGTGCTATATTCATTTGAAATACCCCGGGCGCCCAGATATTTCGGTCGCCATGAGTTTTTATATATCTCTCCGTCGGGGAGAAGTCTGGCTGAATGGTGGAAGTCTCAGCGAAAAGATTTGCTTCGGGGAGATGTCTCTCCGACTGATAGAAGTCTCGCCAAAACGGCTGGCGTCGGGGAGAAGTTTGGCCGACTCGGGGGAGTCTTGCCGAAGGAGGTGTAGTCGGGGAGAAGTCTGGCCGAATGATCATGGTCTCGCCGACAGAGAGGTTAGTTTAGTGTGATGTCTCGCTGAAAGGGTGAGGTCTCGCCGAAAGATTGGGGCTCGCTGTAACGTCTCGCCGAAAGGCGGTAGTCTGGCCGAAAGATTTTCAATCGGCATAACGTCTTGCCGGCTGCTGGAGGTCTCGGCGAAAGGTTGTGAGTTCGGTGTGAAGTCTTGCCGAAATGAAATGATCTTGGGGAGAATGATGAGGAGTTTGGCGTGATGTCCTGCCGATTGACGTTGATCTCGCTGAAATGTTCTGAATTCAGCATGATGTCTTGCTGAACCGATGAAGTTTCGCCGAAGGATTGTGCCTTCGGTGTAGTGTTTTGAGTTTGGGGTGATGTCTCGCCAACCAAGTGAAGTCTCGCCGAAAGAAGTTGCACTCGGGGAAAGTCTGTGGCTTCGGCGTGATGTCTTGCCGATGACCAGTGGTCTCGCCGACGAAGGGTGCTCTTGCTATGATGTCTTGCCGACTCATGGTGGTCTCGCTGAAGGTTTGTGGCTTCGGTATAATATCTTGCCGACGGGGTGAGGTCTCAGCGAATGTTTTTTAACTCTTCGGTGCGACATGGAGGACCGCTGAGACTCTTGGCAAGGAATGTTATAGTCTCGCCGATAAGTATTTTGACATCGGTAGGGGACTTGAGAGATCGCTATGATGTCTTGCCGATAGCGATGGTCTAGGCGATAGTGTTGGATATTGATATAACTCTTGCAGCTTGATGTGAAGTCTTGCTGATTGCTGCTGTGGAGTATAATCGCATTAGGGAGACACGACTAGTGTCTCACCGATATGCAATTCTGTCTGAAGAAATTTTGACCACATGAAGATCCTACATGGTGTTTGTTCAACCAATTGAAGGAAGCTAAAGGCGAACCGTGGTAGTTTGACCGGTGTTAAGAAGATCAATGGACTGTATATGACATGGATCTACTCTAAGATCAAAGGTGATGAATCGGCTCAACAAACAATGGTGTTCGGATCTAACATGAAAGTCGGATGTTGTCTCTCAGGGGGGTCAACTTGCAGAAGGATCTAGAGCAAGAAGAAAGCCGAAAGGGAAGAAACACCGAGTCTCAGTGACAGCTGTGGTGTCTACTGGCAAAGGTAGATCGACATTTATGATGCCGCTCAAGAACATTCAAGGCAGCTCTAACGAGGTTCGAGGGTGGACATGGGGGCCAAAAGTTAATACGATGGTTGCAAAAGATCTGAAAGGCCATCCTTGGAGCGATCCTTCACCAACATGGACACGAGGATGCACATTGAATGCAACATTAACTTTATTCCAAAAAGATCTCAAGGGCCGGCATTCTTTTTGGCACAGTTTTGTTGTATATATGGCATATTTTTGGCCTCTTTGTAAAGGAGTTCGGATTATGCATTCTGGAGAGTTAGTGATTTTTCTCAAATCCTTTCTCAGCTGATGTATGCTTTGTGACTCATTTGGAATTTGGAATATAAAATACAGAGATTACCTTGAAACCAGTGTTAGTGTTCATACTACTTTCATTTTTCTTTCAGATTATGTAAGTTTTGAACTGTGTTTCTCTAAATCTGCATTTGAACTTTAAAGTTGTGAAATTCATCTTTCCTTCTTAAAATGTATATGCAGATTAAGCCTTTTCATGAATTATGCATAAGTTCACAAAATTATGTTGAGTAAATGAAATAACTATCATTAGTTTTCCAGGGGTATGTTCATCTATTTTATTTCATGATTCCTGTCAGTTCGGTGTATCACCATAGGGATTAGTTCCTACCATTTCTGTTTTGCTTTAGTAATCTTCTCCCTTTACCTTACAAAATCAGTAGTTTAGGTGATACTGCCAGCATAGGAAGCCGGTCTTCTCCGGATGTTCTTTTCTTTTTTTTAGGTGACCCACAACCTGGAAAAGTTCCCATGTTTCTCTGAAGTATCAAGTTCTGCAACTTGATAGGGGTGCAATTTCAGTAGATAACAATTTTTGGGATGCCTAGTGGGACAAGTCCTACGTTATATTGTTGGTTTGGTATGCAACCAACAAGCTTCAGACTTTGCAGAAGTTATTTTAGCATACTTGGCGACTCCGTGAAGAGAAAAAACTTCAGAATCAGTGCTTTTACAATTTATGAGAAGAGTTCAGACAAGGAGTAGCTTAGTTCCTTTTGAATATTTACAGCTTTCCCCACCAAGGAGAAAAGGCAGGGCAACAGAAAGGCGAGGGACAACATTTGTCTATTCTAGAAGAACCAAATCTACTCCTCCATCTGTGAGATCCCATATTGTTGTCCCGTCTTTTGTTTCACCTAGAGTGCAAGTAAACCCACCTCTTGCTATACAAATGGCAAGGAATAAACCATTTGTTGCTTTTAATGGAGGTAATCCATTGAATTTGGCACAGCACAATGACATTCCAATGGCAGCTTTGAAAAGTTTGCCGACTTTCATTGGGGAAGATCAGACTACCCTGATTGAACATATACGAGATGTGGCTTCGTTATGCGGAGTCCATCACATAACTCAAAAGGATATTGCTGTGAGATTGCTAGCTGCTTCACTGAAAAGAAGAGTTGTGCAATGGTATAGGGGTTTCGCAGTAGGCTCAATTGCAACTTGGGATGAATTTGGAGACAAGTTGCATAAACAGTTTCAAGATAAGTCAAATAACTTGTCTTTGGTAGAACAACTTACAACTATAAAGAGAACCCCTCAGGAGCAAATGATGGATTTCAATTTCCGTTTTCAAAGAACATGGGATAGGATTCCTGCTACGGTGAGGCCTTCACCTGAATATGCTTTCCTGTATTATCTTAGAGCTATAAATAGCGATATTCCAGTTTTAATACAGTCAATGGGAGGAGTGTCTTTGCCGGATGCTTATGAAGTAGCAATCAGAGCTGAAAACAACCTAATACAAGCTGGTAAACTTGCTCCTAGGCCACCAATGCCTATATTTCCATATATTCATTCGAATATCCCTCTGCAGATACCACCTTTTGCACCTTTGCCACCTGTTCCAGCAGTATCAGCTGTTGTAACAAAAGAAGCTGCTGTTTTAAGTTCTTCAAATGAGTTATAGGAGATCAAAAGTTTATTACAAACTTTTGGTAATAAGCTTGTGAGCTTGGAAAAGCAACAATCATATAACAGGCCTTATCAACAGCAGAATTTAGGTCAACAACAGCAATATCAAGGTAATAGACAGGTTTATCAAGGCAACTACCAGGGCCCAAGAGAGAATGTAAACACAAGACCTTTTTAGGCTTATGCTCCAACACCTATTAGTGCATTTAAGGATCTTGTCCCTATTCAAAATAACTTAGCAGAAGATTATGAGTGGTACGACCCTTGCAACCAACCTCACAATCAAGCCACTTGCTCAAATGGACTTATTAATCAAGCACTTATGGTACAAAATGCTTCAAGTTCACAGCAGAATGCACTCAATGATGCACCTCTACAACACCAAGATCAGCTTACCAATGAAACTACCCTACTTAACTGGCAAGGAGAAGAACTCTGTGGATTGAATATAGATAATTCTCTAGTTGCAACTAACACAAGGGCAAAGAAAAGAGCTTTCGAGCTTGATCAAGCAGCTGATAAAGGAAAAGCAACAGCTGCAGAACCATCTACATCTCAAGTGACTCGCGTTTTGCAAAGAAATCAGCAACTCGCAGTCAAAGAGCAGCCACACTTGCAAGCTGATCATGCTGGCATAAAGGTACATCATAAAGTAAACCCAGTTGCACCCTATACTATTATTGATAGTATGAATAAGATGAATGTAACAATGTCTATGTGGGATTCATTAGCTATTCCAGGTCAAAAAGATATGTTACAGTCAGCCTTGTCAAACTTAAAAATGTCTGATGAATCTGAGTCTCCAATAGGTCAAGTTAGAACTGTCTTAACAAATAATCCTCAAGAAAATTATAAATAGCCCAGCAAAGAGGCCGAAAAAGAAGTCAAACCTCCTCCATTTTACGTATCTGTGATCATAGGTGATAAGTTAGTTCATAACTATATGGTAGACAGTGGAGCTAGTAGCTCAATAATGCCAAAGCAAATTGCTGACAAGCTTGGACTAAAGTATCAGCCTTTAGAGAAAGGAGTGATTCAATTGGATGGTACTTCTATTAATACATTGGGTGTTATTAAAGATTTGAGTCTTACCCTTCATGCTTGTCCGAATTTTTCAGTTCCTCAGGGCATATGTGTCATAGATCTCCCACATTTCTTTTCTTTGTGCCTCTCAAGAGACTTTACAGCTAAGATAGGTGGTTATGTGTCAACTGATTGGTCACATATGTTGTTTAGAACAAGATATGGAACTAAGGTTACCATTAAATTTGAAAAGTTGGCTAAAGATCACATTGAGCCGTATAACTCAAGTCCTATCAACGCTGTTCCTATTGCTGCAGACACAAATTGTGTCGTTTTTACTGACAATGAACTGGCTGCCGCTCAAGAACTTCAAGCAGAGGTTGTTCCTGATGTGCTACTACATGAATGGGCAGCTGAAAATGTGTTGGACAATCCTGTAGATTTTATTCAAGATGTCGATATGGGTAATTATGTGATGCTTGAACCTGATGTAGAGGTTCCAAACTTTGAAAAGGGTACATATCAGTTGTTGCAACAACGAAGTGAACTTTGGGAAATGTTTTTTGATGGTTCCAGAAGCAAGAATGGAGCAGGTGGAGGTGCAATGTTGGTTTCTCCACAGGGTGATAAGTACTTTTCAGCCTTTCGTTTTGTTTTTGCATGTTCTAACAACAGTGCTGAGTATGAAGGACTCATTCAAGGCCTTGAGTGGGCAAGGAAAAAAAGAATTGACTGTTTGAAAGTCTATGGAGACAGTGAATGGATAGTTAACCAGGTTAGAGGACTGAATGTTGCTAAGAATGATGCTTTGAAGTCATACAGAAACAAAGTTTGGAACATAATTGAAGAGTTTAACGCTTTCAATCTGATTTATATTCAAGGAAATCAGAATAAGTATGCTAATAGGCTCGCAACAATTGGAGCACAGTTTGATATCCCAGGCGATATCAAAAAGGATAAAATACAGCAGTATGTCAAGGTGGTTATCAGGCCATCAATTCCTGATAACAACATTAACTGGCAGGTATTTGAAAGTGATGAGCATATATTAACCTTTCTGCTCCAAGAAGATCAATTCTCTGTAGTGAACCAGGAAAGGATTAAACAGCAGTATGATGATCAAGTAATACAGCTGAAGACAAATAAACTTCCCAAAGAGCTGGTTACCTTGGAATCCATATTCAATTCTGACGATTAGCTTAAGAAGAGCAAAGTCAGCATTCAAGTCAAAGAAGATCATTATGAGGAAGTTGAAATTTTTAAAGGTAAGCTCCTCAAATTAGGTAAAATTTGTTCAGTTGAAGATAAGAAAGCTTTCATTGCTTTATGCCAAGAGTATCATGATGTTTTTTCTTGGCAATATTCTGATTTAAAAGGGTTTGATCCTCATATTGCACAACATACAATTGAGTTAGATCCTAGAGCCAAGCCTGTTAGACAAAAACAGAGACCCTTGAACCCCAAGCTCGAACCTTTAATGATCAAAGACCTGACCAAGTTAGTCGAGGGGGGTATTGTGTTTCCAATTAAACACACATCCTGGGTTTCTAACCTTGTTCCGGTTAGAAAAAAGAATGGTGAGATAAGATTATGTGTAGATTTTAGAGACCTTAACAGAGCGTCTCTGAAAGATCATTATCCCTTACCGTCTATGGAACAAATTCTCCAAGCTGTTGCTGGTTCAGAGAGATTTTCTCTTCTGGATGGATATTCTGGTTATAACCAGATTCTAGTCAAAGAGGAGGATCAGTATAAAACAACATTTACAACAAAATGGGGCACTATGGCCTACAAGAGAATGTCTTTTGGTTTACCTAACGCTGGTGCCACCTTTCAGCGTGCCATGGATATGGCATTTCAAAGTTTAATTCAAATTTTTTTGCCGGTTTACTTAGATGACATAACTGTATATTCAAAGAATGCAGATGAACACTTGTCACATCTAAAGCAAGTTTTTGAAAAATGCAGAGAATATGGAATATCTCTCAATCCGAAAAAGAGTATTTTTGCAGTTCATGAAGGTAAACTGTTAGGTCACATAGTATCAAAAGACGGAGTTACAATTGATCCTGAAAGAGTTAAAGCTATACTCGAACTGCCATTACCTAATCACAAGAAAGGATTGCAGAGCTTTTTAGGGAGAATCAACTTTTTAAGAAGATTCATTCCTGATGTTGCAAATTTACTACAGCCTTTGACGGCCATGCTTAAAAAGAATGCAGTTTTAAGTTGGTCAAGAGAAGCAAAACGCAGCTTTGAAGAAATCAAGGAAGCTTTAGCAACAACCCCAACACTGGTAAATCTAGATTTCTCTAAAGACTTCTTTTTGTATGCTTTTGACAGCATTAGTTCAATTTTTGCTATGCTTATTCAAAAAAACAAGTGATAATTTATAGCAGCCAATAGCTTTTTTTAGTCGAGGACTTGCTGATTATGAACAGAAATATACATTTGTTGAGAAACATGTTCTTGCTGTGATCAAAAGTCTAAAGAAGTTTAAACCTTTAGTTTCAAACAATAAAATTCATATTTTGGTTGCACACCCAAGTGTAAAGGAATTTCTGTTGAACAAAGATTTGAATGAAAAAAGAGCAGGGTGGATCACAAAAGTAATGGAATTTGATGTTGACATCAACATCACAAAACTTGTCAGGGGTAGAGGACTTTGTGAGCAACTTGCCTCAACCCCTGAAGATGTATGGAAATCAGAAACTGGTGCTGTTTTAGCTAATACTGATGAGCCTCAAAATGTTCAAGCTGTTGCACCTGCATCAGTTGCAAGTTGGGTTCAAGAAATGACCCACTTTCTTTGTACTGGTGAATGTCCACCAGGTCTAGGCAGAGCAAAACGAAGATACTTCAGATTACAATCAATTCCTTATGTCCTCATTGATAGTATTCTTTTCAGGAAAGATCTGAATGGTGTCTTATTAAGGTGTATTGATGTTGATCAAACAGAGTAGGTACTACATGAGTTTCATGATCGAGTTTCGGGAGGTCATTTTGCTCCAAGGACTACTTGGAAAATCATGAGAGCTGGTTACTACTGGCCAGCTTGTTTAAAGATGCATATGCATGGTCAAGGAAGTGTATTAAGTGTGCTTTATTTGCAGGAAATGAAAAGTTACCTGCTATGCCTTTACATCTAGTTCAAGTAGAGCAGCCCTTCATGAGATGGGGGATTGACTTTATTGGACCAATTAATCCACCTTCCAGTGCTAGTCACAAGTGGGTGCTCACTGCCACAGACTATTTTACACGGTGGACAGAGGCAGTAGCTTTGAAAGAAGCAAATGAATCTTCAGTTTTGAGCTTTTATGAAGATATAATCACCAGATCTGGAGTCCCTGACTCCATCATTTCAAATAATGCTTTTGCTTTTGTTGGGTTAAGAGTCACAGGTTGGGCTGTTAAACACGGAATTCATTTGAATACTTCCTCCAATTATTACCCACAGGGTAATGGTTTAGCTAAAAGTACAAATAAAAATCTGATCAGAATTATTAAGAGGACCATGGAGGAGAATCAAAGGGTTTGGCATACCACATTGAAATCTGCGCTTTGGGCAGATAGGATAACCCATAAGAGATCAGTTGGTAATTCTCCCTATGTACTCATTTATGGTAAAGATGCCAAATTACCTCTGTTTGTGGAGCTTCTAGCTCTAGACATTGTTCACCAGTTGGAGATGTATGAAGAACAGGACCCGATGTCCGTGAGATATGCAGAGCTCATGGAGCTTGAAGAATCAAGAGATAAGGCAATGAAAACTTTGGAGTATCATCAACTCCAAACAAAGAGAACACTTGATAAGAAAGCTACAGCCAAAAATTTTAAAGGTGATATTGTTCTCAAGTGGGATGTGCTAAAGAGTGGACCAGGCAAGCACACAAATTTTGATCATTTCTGGGCAGGTCCGTTTACTATTACTGAATGCAAAGAGCATAATGCATTCCAGTTATCAAACATGGATGGAGAAAAGTTACTAATCCCAGTTAATGGGATTCACCTCAAACGTTGTTTTGAGGTATGATTTGTCATTGTACATGCTTTAGGTTAGATTTCATGCTTTCAATAAGTGTTGCCGCACTTTAGTTTAGTTGTTTCATTCTCTAGGTGTTGTCTCAGCACAGTAAATAGTTTCACTTCAGTTTTCCTATTTTCAATAAGTTTCCAGGTGTCCTGACCTGTTCTAATGAGTTACAAATGAGTTACAGCCATGTACAAAACTGCTCTAGGTCTGTTTCTGAGTTTTCCCCTTCATGACTCCATGCCCAATGGATAGGCCTAGGCTACTGTTTTGCATGTTTAGCAGGAAAACATCCATCTAAGGTCGCCAGAAATGTTACCCGATTTTCACCCGCGGGCTCAATCAGGGGAAAATTATGTTTTAAATTCGGCACGTAGATTAAATGTGGCTCCCATAAGGGTTAAGCCCAGTGTGTAGGTATTCGGTTTTCATTGGGAAGGTCTTCATCTGATGCATTTGAGAACTAATGGAGGCATTGTTTTGAGGGTTAAATCATACATCTGATGCTATTTCACAAGGAAGTCTGTTGGAAAGTATGCCTCAATCAGATCTGGCATAAAACTCCTCAAAGAAGAAGTCGCTGAGACTAGCTGAATGTCTTGCCGACTGGCTGTTGTGCTATATTCATTTGAAATACCCCGGGCGCCCAAATATTTCGGTTGCCATGAGTTTTTATATATCTCTCTGTCGGGGAGAAGTCTGGCCGAATGGTGGAAGTCTCGGCAAAAAGATTTGCTTCGGGGAGATGTCTCTCCGACTGATAGAAGTCTCGCCGAAACGGCCGGCGTTGGGGAGAAGTTTGGCCGACTTGGGGGAGTCTCGCCGAAGGAGGTGTAGTCGGGGAGAAGTCTGGCCGAATGATCATGGTCTCGCCGACAGAGAGGTTAATTGGGTGTGATGTCTCGCTGAAAGGGTGAGGTCTCCCCGAAAGATTGGGGCTTGTTGTAACGTCTCGCTGAAAGGCAGTAGTCTGGCCGAAAGATTTTCGATCAGCATAACATCTTGCCGACTGATGGAGGTCTCGGCGAAAGGTTGTGAGTTCGGTGTGAAGTCTCGCCGAAATGAAATGATCTCGGGGAGAATGATGAGGAGTTTGGCGTGATGTCCTGCTGATTGACATTGATCTCGCCGAAATGTTCTGAGTTCGACATGATGTCTTGCTGACCCGATGAAGTCTCGCCGAAGGATTGTGCCTTCAGTGTAGTGTTTTGAGTTCGGGGTGATGTCTCGCCGACCAAGTGAAGTCTCGCCGAAAGAAGTTGCACTCGGGGAAAGTCTGTGGCTTCGGTGTGATGTCTTGCCAATGACCGGTGGTCTCGCCGACGGAGGGTGCTCTTGCTATGATGTCTTGCCGACTCATGGTGGTCTCGTCGAAGGTTTGTGGCTTCGGTATAATATCTTGCCGACGGGGTGAGGTCTCAGCAAATGTTTTTTAACTCTTCGGTGCGACATGGAGGACCGTTGAGACTCTTGCCGAGGAATGTTATAGTCTCGCCGATAGGTGTTTTGACATCAGTAGGACTTGAGAGATCGCTGTGATGTCTTGCCGATAGTGATGGTCTGGGCGATAGTGTTGGATATCGATATAAATCTTGCAGCTCGATGTGAAGTCTTGCCGACAGTTCTAAGCTATGCTGATTGCTGCTGTGGAGTATAATCGCATTGGGGAGACACGACTAGTGTCTCACCGACATGCGATTCTGTCTGAAGAACTTTTGACCGCTTGAAGATCCTACGTGGTGTCTGTTCAACCAATCGAAGGAAGCTAAAGGTGAACCGTGGCAGTTTGACCGCTGTGAAGAAGATCAACAGACTGTATATGACATGGATCTACTTTGAGATCAAAAGCGATGGATCGGCTCGATGAACAATGGTGTTCAGATCTAACATGAAAATCGAATGCTGTCTCTCATGGGGGTCAACTTGCAGAAGGATCTAGAGCAAGAAGAAAGCCGAAAGGGAAGAAACTGCGAGTCTCAGTGACAACTGTGGTGTCTACTGGCAAAGGTAGACTGACATTTATGATGCCGCTCAAGAACATTCAAGGCAGCTCTAACGAGGTTCGAGGGTGGACACGAGGGTCAGAAGTTAATGCGATGGTTGCAAAAGATCTGAAAGGCCATCCCTGGAGCGATCCTTCACCGACATGGACACGGGGATGCACATTGAATGCAGCATTAACTTTATTCCAAAAAGATCTCAGGGGCCGACATTCTTTTTGGCACAGTTTTGTTGTATATATGGCATATTTTTGGCCTCTTTGTAAAGGAGTTCGGATAATGCATTCTGGAGAGTTAGTAATTTTTCTCAAATCCTTTCTTAGCTGATGTATGCTTTATGACTCATTTGGAATTTGGAATATAAAATACAGAGATTACCTTGGAAACCAGTGTTAGTGTTCATACTACTTTCATTTTTCTTTCAGATTATGTAAGTTTTGAACTGTGTTTTTCTAAATCTGCATTTGAACTTTAAAGTTGTGAAATTCATCTTTCCTTCTTAAAATGTACATGCAGATTAAGCCTTTTCATGAATTATGCATAAGTTCACAAAATTATGTTGAGTAAATGAAATAACTATCATTAGTTTTCCAGGGGTATGTTCATCTATTTTATTTCATGATTCCTGTCAGTTCGGTGTATCACCATAGGAATTAGTTCCTACCATTTCTGTTTTGCTTTAGTAATCTTATCCCTTTACCTTACAAAATCAGTAGTTTAGGTGATACTGCCAGCATAGGAAGCCGGCCTTCTCCAGAGGTTCTTTTCCATTTTTTAGGTGACCCACAACCTGGAAATGTTCCCATGTTTCTCTGAAGTATCAAGTTCTGCAACATGATAGGGGTGCAATTTCAGTAGATAACACTTCCCACTCATCATGTAGTGTCATCATGTTATCTGCAAAGACCACGTCACTTTCCTCCCCATCCGGGTTCCCGTCTTCAGGTTCATTTCTCAAAATGTAGGGCGTGTAGGCCTGTCATAGATGCGTGTGGGCGTTATTCTCATCCATGGGGCTCCATCAACACTACCATCCTCATCGTGGTCCTGATTCAATCTCCTAGGAATGGTCATATGCTGAACGACTACAGTAAGTTGCTGCAACACATTTCCTACCTGTTCCTGCCCAGCTACAAGACCCCTCAGAATGTCTTTGGCTTCTCTGTCCTCATTGTTACCATGGTTTCTGGGTGGCTCACCATTGTCCCTTTCTCCCATGATTTCAAATGGTGTCTCCTCGAACTGGAATTCTGATGGTATCTCCTTAAACTAGTTTCTCTATAATCCAAGTCTCCTGTGTGAGTAATACCTGTGAGGACCAACCTAATGCGGCCGCATAAGAACTTCTAACCCTCCAGGATGGCAGGATCAGAGCTCTGATACCACTGTGAAGAACCCTGCTGGTTCTGACTCTGCCTGTAGATGCTGAATGCATTGTTTTTTTGTTTTCTTGTTGTTTTGGTGAATTTATAGCATTTAAATAAAATGTTGCTAGGCAAGATTTTAACAAGAAATAACTGGAAATATAGAAATGTTGCAATGATTCTTATTCAGCATGAGATGTAAATAGATTGTCAATACAAGATAGAAACATAGTATTAAAACAAGGTTGCATACCTGAACATGCCAGCAAACCCTAATTTGAAAATCTGGAAATCACAACCAGCAAAGAAGAATTTGATGAAACAAGTTGATCTGCTGCATATGATGATTTCTCCTCCTTGATTTGACTGCCAAATGGTACTACCAGGTTAGCCACCCCTATACATGCTGATCTGTGACCCAAAAGGAAGGCGTTTCAACCTCCCTGTTCACATGTCCTAAGTAGAAGAAAGCACGCCTCCCAATGATGATGGTACGACCAACAACAAAAGTTGTATGGCCTGATTATTGGTGTGAATGGCTGAGGAAATAAGGCGTCACAATTGATAAGCTCCTTTCCTTTATTGAAATCTGCAAATAACTGAATAGTAAATCTGTTGTAAGCACAAATGGACTCCAAAATGAAGCCCTCACTGTAGCAATGATTCAGCTGGTCTTTCACAGCTTCAAAATTGCAGAACACTGAAGAATTTTTGTTCTCCAATGGTGTCAAAATGGCTGAAACCCTTGTCTCAGGCACAAACTTCAAAGAAGCCAAGAAAACAATGTGAAATGATCAATCATAAAAGAAGTCGACTTGCTCTTGCTTCTTATATTCTCCTCAAAATGCATGATTTCCAAAAAGCTCTTTAAATACATTTAAAATGTATTTAAGGTACTTTATATTCTTTTAAATATTTCATCTCACTTGAGCGTACCCTTTTGATTTAATATTAAATCTCACTTTATTAAATTTAAGTGACTCACTTTTATAAAGTTAAAATATAACTTTATAATATCCCTTTAAATCATTAAATATAACTTAACCACTTAAATATTAATATCTCCCTCAATACTCAGTATTTTGACGTGTCGTTTGAAGCTGGGGTCAACAATGTATAACCCCCATGTGTCTAGGTGTCCTTACTAAAATTAGCATCACTATCATATTGACTTACTATAAATAGTAAGTCCCTCAAACTAAGCCAAACATTGATTCGCAAAGGGCTGGAATTGAACCCAATATTGAACTGAAGAAATGGAGTGACAACAACCTCCATTAACTGCCACTGAGACCCTCTATCCAAACATATTAGCCTACGAGGTTCCAAGTAATAGGCTAACACATCTGCAACTGATACTGACTAGAGTGGGGACATTACAATGTAGTAGGGAGTAATGAATCTGCAATATGACTAACTCTTTTATACCTTGGGCTGTAATCAAAGTGCTTACCTTGCTTTACTAATCTAGTGGCTGTTGAGTGATAAACAATACAACCATCCTTGTGACTCAAGACATCATAATAAACATCAACTAGGATACTCTCCCTAATTGGATGCTCATTAGCATCACTATACTGAAAATCAACAACACATGGCAATAAATCACTCTTTGGAAGATCTTTGGGTAGTTCATGGAGTGGAACATCTATCTCCATCTTAGGCTCTTGGAATTCCATAATTAAGGTCTTTACCTCTTGGACTTCAGTAATAATTGGTTGGCATACACATTCGTTGGAAGTCAATAAAACATCTTTTTTTGATAAGTGATCCTTATGTTCATCTTGCATGATGGATTCTTTCGTAGCCTATTGGACCTTTGTTTCTATTCTCTCTTCTTTTTCCAAGGACATCTTTTTCTGCCAAGTTCTTCCTCTTTGAGGACCATACTTCATTGGTACATCACAAAATTCTTAGAAAGTTAAGTTATTATGAGGCACCTGATTTAATCCATCGTATTCATCATGGTATATCTATATCAATTCTTGTGCATAGTGCGGCCAATGCTTTGCTTATCCATGCCTTTTGAACTTCCACATTCCATTCTAAATCCTTTTGCCATTATTCCATGATGCTAAAATTGTTGTATACAGTCTGCATTATAGACCTTTCTCATTGATTTCTCACTATGCTCTATTAAAAGTTAGATCTAACTATGGGGGCTGGCAAAATCAAAGCTCCGATGCCATTGTAATGCCCTTTTCTAGAATTTTCAGTAAATATGTGATATTTTTGTATTTTTAATTTATAGGAAAACTTGTAGTGAATACTAGTCAATAAAATTCAAACCGTAGGTTAATGCTGAACAATAATATGTAAATTTTACGATTGAAGGTTAGCTGATATTGAATATAAAACACTAAAACTAATGTTGACAAAAAATATGAAATTAAACTAAGGAAGCAAAACGACCCTATGAATTTCAATAATAGATAGAAATTTTATTTAATATTTTATTATGATCTAGATTTGAAAATCCTTTGCAAGTAATATTTGATTGGAAATATTAATAACACTAATATTAACATTTTCACTGTTACAAATTTCTATGATGAATGCCAAAGTGTTGCACGATACGACCAATATATACAAATAAACAAGTGGTATGGTCAATATACTATTGGAGTGATGGGCGCTTAAAGTGGAGTGATAACCTCCAAGAATGAATTGCAGCTTTGTCTTTATTTCATAGATGTGACTTCGCAATAGAAAATTACTGTGGAGGCTGTAATCCTTCATATAGCCCCTTACAAATTGTACGGAATAATTAACCGGGGCAGCAATTAGGAAGCTAATATTCATTCTAAACATGTTGTTATCCCTCTAAAATATAGAATGGAACTCTCTAACATAACTTAAATCTGCAGTGATAATATAAAGGAAATGTACAATCTGATGCAAACAAGTAAATAACTGCTAACAGCAGCTGTACAGAAGTGAATAATCAGATATTATAGGGTATGATAGGAATATTTCAATATAAGTATCACAATATCAATAACGACAGAAATATGAATGATAAAGTGTTAAAGATCAACCAATGATGAATACACATAAATATAGATGGAACTGCAACATTCTTATTTGATGCTACAAATATAATAATATGGCAGTGCCACAACACAAGCTGATATTAAAATCTTCCTTTCACACACTGGAATAGTAGGACTATGAATTCTGCAACTGAAATCACTATGATATCAAATCTTCCATACACACAATCTGAAATCTTCAAGAATATTGTAACACTTGGATTTCCTTGCAAATCAAAATTGTTTCTTATTGAAGCACGATTGTGATCCTTGATGTAGAATTTCCCAAACAGAAATGAGGGTTTTTGTCCTCCAAAAATTGTGAAAAACCAGTGGTTTCTGTCCCTGAGAGTTCTGATTTGAAATTTGAATTCTTGATAATGATAATGGATCACTTGCCTTGAGTGCTTGTTTTTCCTTTGTAGGCATCACTATTGGGCCCCAAATTATTATTATTTTTTTTGAAATTTTCTTTAGTTGATAAAAAGTTACTTCTAAAATAAATATATTGGCCTCATAATGCCATATTTAGACAACCTTTAATAACAACACTTAAATTGCCCTTATAAATAATGATTGGCCCCAAATTAAATTTTATTTCCACTAACAGGAATTTAAAATAGGTTACGGGGCTTCAATTGAATCTTCATTTTTGAGAAAGGGACATGACAAGTTTTTTATTAAAGTGTTTTTAAACACCTTTGGAGAAAATTTAATTCTTGTTGTATCTTTGTTGAGAGTTGTACCGTTTCTTGTTTATTATTTTATCTGAAGAGGGCTGCTGTACAATATTGGAATATTATGTATTAACATATTTGGTCATTCTCATAAACAAGGGGAGGCATGACTCATATTGGGAGTTTCTTAGCTGTGCCATACATAGTGGTGGGTCATACCATCTTAAAAAAAGGGATCGAAATATATTCATAGTGTTGAGTTCTATATTCAAGTTGCTGTTGTACACATTATTTTGATAAGCTGTTAATTGTTGGCTGCCATGCCATTTGAAGACGGAATCACAGCATATTTATGTACTGGGTCTGTATTTTTATTGTTGCTGTACTATTCATCTTGGGTGGCTGCACTACCAAACTTAAGATTGGGCTTATATCAATAATCTTGTAAGTGGTTCTAGGATCATTTGGATTTAATGATATTTAAATATTTTGAATATTAAATGTTTGCTGCAGTATATAAATATTTTGTTATTAGCATTTGTGGATTTCAGCCATTATAATTAAAATTTCAGTTTGGCCTAAAGGAGTTTACAAATCTAGTATTGTGTGTTGCTATTTAGCATTTTGTCAATATTTCGGTATTGCAAAAATTAACAAACTAAAACAATCAGAAATTGTTAAAAATATTAGAGAGGGTCATTTTCATGATTTTGGAAAAAACAAGAAAACCCGATGCAAAAAGAGTGTTGGCGTTTCAATTCGCACCTCTGGAGTGCGTATTGGAAACAGACAGCTATGCACAGTATTAACTGTTCTTCAAATTAGGAGGGGAAGCTCCCTCTTTTGCTGATATGCATAAAAAGTAAAGTAATCTAAGTTCCTATCTTTTTGACTCAGCTGGTAGAGGCACAAGGTTATAAAACCCAATACATTGCAGCTAAGGTTTTCTCTGGTTTCCACATATCTTAACTACAACTAGGCTAACGCTAAAACTATCCTATTTCCTCAAGTAAAATCAGAGTAAAAGGAGTTAGGAGCAATTTGGGAATGGTTGACGATAAACTCTATCTCAGGTTTCCCAAGGAGGTGAAACACTCTATCCGAGGTGTAGGCTGAAATAAAGGTTATTGGAATCAAACATGAAATGGCAAGCTAGATCTCAAGATTCCCAAGGAGGTACAATAATCTATCCGAGGTGTAGGCTGAAAAGAAGATTACTGGAAACGACATGAAACGGCAAGCTAGATCTCAGGACTCCCAAGGAGGTAAAATACTCTATCCGAGGTGTAGGCTGAAAAGAAGATTACTAGAAACGATATTAAACGATAGTCTTTATCTCTAAATTCCCAAGGAGGTAAAATACTCTATGCGAGGTGTAGATTGAAAGAAAGATTATTAAAACAGCAATAGTAAATCTGGGACAGCAAATTGCATAATGAGACACACACACAATAGACGATCAAACCAACTTTATATTAAACAATGTGAACAAATACTGAATAGCAATATTGCAGGCAAGGTGGTACAACAATTTGTTATCATGAGCAAAAGTTAAAATACAATGAGTAGGATTCTCTTATTTATAGAATCTCAAAGGAGTAGGGAACCCTAAAATCCCCTTGAGTTAACATTTAGTCTTGCCAACATGCAAGATTTATTACTATGTTTAAACAAAGATAACCTAACAGTTAACTGGAAAAACTACTTCAGTTAATTAATCTAAAACTAAAACTAATTGAACTTGGCAACATGCAAGTCTTTATTGAAATGAGAGTCAACTGATAACCAACATCAGTTAATTGAAACCTAACTAAAAGCTCCACCTTGTTGTGACCTTTTCACACATCGCCCCATTTGAAATGGGGACCCCTAATTTTTGCTCCGTTCCTCGTCTTTTGGCTTTGGTTTTTTCTCTCTCTATCTTTCCCTCTCTTTCTGCTATTTGCCTTTCGAGGATTATGCCTATCATTGAGTTTAAATGTGAATTTTGGCCAAGTCTAAAAATTAGGGTTTTGAACTTCCTTGCCTATTTGAGGTCAAATGAGGTGAATAAATTGAAAACAGAGATTAACTTTGATGTCAGCATGCTTCCAGCAAGTTCCCATTGAAATCTCATCAGATTCCGACAACTTGCTATTTTTAGTAACTGTGCAATTTGGAGCAGTTTCTCAACACTTTCGAAGTTTTTAACAGTCACACTGCATTCAGAACACATCAAGCTGCTCGTGTGCAAAATTTGAATTGAAACAGAAAACTTACTATTTTTAGCAATTCAGCTTCCGGAGCAAATTTCAGGGCTTGGATGTAGAGTTTTTTAACGCATGTTTGGAGATTCCTTCTGGGTTTTCAGAGACCTTCGTGATGGTGTAACATGCAAAATGAGATAACGACTTTCAGAGTTCAGCCTTCAGAGGCTATTTTTAGGGTTTGCATGTCTGCATATTCCTTATGGGTTTTTCGAGAGCTTCGCAGTGACGTGACATGCAAACGGAGATGGTCACTCATTTAGGAACTTACTATTTTTAGCAGGTGCATCCCGGTAGCCACCTCCCAGCACTTCAGAATCACGAGCTGATCGCAATGCAACAAAAACGAGAACAAACGGAGACCAGTTGATATACATGCAAGATGAATTAGGGTTTCCAGCTTCGGGGCCCGAAAAGAGGGGTAAAAGGTCAGAATTTTCGAAAACCGTTGTATACCACCGCAATTAGCATCTCTCAAGCTATCTGCTGATAAAATTTGAAGGCAAACGAAGCACTTACTATTTATAGTAAGTCGTTCCAGAAACAGGCTAAAACTAGAAAGTCAGCATCAGGTGCAGATACCAATGGGCAAGTCACGTGGTGAGGAGCGCCTCATTCGAATTTCAAATCAAATGGAGTTGTGGAGGTATCAGAAACGAGTAGTTACTATAAATAGCAAACTACCTTCAGAAATATGCTATTTTTAGCAGGCCAGTTCAGAATAGCAGTGTCAACAGGGTAACGAGGTCATGAAGATGCAGTGTCTAAAATTTCAAAACGATTTGAGCTTCTGAAGTGTGAAAATCAAGGGACTTACTATTTATAGTAAGGCATGGAGGAACTGGCAAAGACGAAGAAAAAGTGACTAAGTCTGGAACTTCATCCTGCACCACCTTCCAAATACGCCCATCTTCAGCTGGAGTCAGGAAAATGGCTAAGTGTTGAAAATCCTCCTGCCTTGCTAAAATGCGCCCACTTTGAAGAAGTTGATGGAAAATATTCAAAGGTAAAAAGATATCCACCTCCCATAGCCAAATGCGCCCTCATGCAAAATCTCATGCTAGAAAATTTCTAACTATCAACTCTCATCCTTCACCCATGGCTAAATGCACCCTCACTCTAGGAAGAAGTTCAAAATTTTTCTAAGGCATAAAGCATCCTCCACCACCCTCCATTTGCACCCATCCTTCATCAAGTAAGAAATACGCCCAAGAAAGTCAAGGAGGTCAACAAAGTTCATCCTGCTCCTATGGCAAAATGTGCCCTCCTCACAAGCTAAGCATGGAAAAGTTTCTAAGTACAAAGTTTCGTCCACCTGCTATGGCAAAATGCGCCCATGCAACAAGAAGGTCAAAGAATTCAAAGAAGTCAACAATTTTCATCCTTCATACATGGCAAAATGCGCCCAAGTGAGGGCATGTGAGGACAAAACAAAGGAAGTCAATGAGTCAACAAAGCAAAAGGCGTTAGAAGTTCATTCATCTACACAAGCAAAATGCGCCCATATCTAGGAAGAAAGTCAAAAGGTCAAAGATGCTTATTCCCCTCAACAAGCAAAATGTGCCCAACTTAGCATGGAAAAGACAAATTTAAAAAAAAAAATCCTCTAGCACATATGAAATGCGCCAAAGTTAGAAGAAAGCTACAAGAAGGTCAAAAGTCAAAGAGGTTTCATCCTCCACTATAGGCAAAATGCGCCCAAAGGAGGCCATGTGAAGACAAAATGTGTGCATGCAATCAAGGAATCCCGTGGTGTTGAAGTTAAGTCCACCTCATTATATAAAAGGCGCCCATAAGGTTGATGGACTTAAAAGAAAGTCAAGGCGTTGAAGATGTAAGGTGATTTGAATGAGACATAGAATGAAAATATGCTAGGCGTGGAAATAACTACCCTCTTCAAGTGTGAAATGCGCCAAAGGTAAGGTGAATAAGAGTTGACAAGCGAAGGCGTTGGAGTTTTTCTTCCACATGTGCTAATTGCGCCAGGCTATGAGATGATGTGAATAATAAAATTTGCTAAATGCCCCCAAGGTGGTAATGGTGATAAAAGGTTGCTAAGGCGTTGAAAATGCTAAGTGATTTAAAAATCTTTCTAAGGCACAAAGAATTTCTTAGGAAAATCACGCCTGGACTTGGAAGTGTGAAATTTTTCAGAACACGAATGAAGTTGCCAGTGGAAAAGTCAGTGAGTGCCTGCTTCGCGAGGTTGATAAAGAATTTCCAAGTCAGAGCAACACAAGATGTTCACGGATGAGAAGAACGGATTTAAAATTGTTGAAAATATATATATATTTTTTTAAAGGTTCAAAATTCAAGAAAATCAAATGAACCCGTTCGTTGTACACCCATGAGTTCGACACATTCTGAAGAAAATTTTCTTCTGGATATTGAAGATTGTCAATGAGAAGTTGATTTCCAAGTCTTCCACGCTTCGCCAAAGCCTTCCGGGGTGAAGATTTTGATGGGCACTAGGTTGATGAATTTTCCTAAGGAAAATTTTAAAATTTTCTAAGGCAAGGGATAAAATGTGTTAAAAATGCCTTGGCGGATGAATTTGAAAATGATCACCGAGATGATTTTTGATCGAGTTCTTGATGAAAGCTTTTCTTTCTCGAGCCTGGGTTGGATGAAATTGAAATATTTTGAGCCAAATTTTTCGTTTTTTCAATTGCAAGTTACAAACAATACGCACCCGTTAAGGTTAGCTCTAAACAAAACGATGCTGACGCAACTCTAACCAGAATGTACACCAGGATCCCGATGTGGGCAAGGTGTGAGCATTGGTCAAAGGATCTAAATTGAAATGCTTATACAAAAACTCTAACCAAGAATGTGCCCACGAAGGACGATCATATGGTCAGAGGATCCCTATCACTAATAAGCTGAAATAACTCGACGTCAAGAATGTGCTTTCCAAACCGAGATGGAATGGGAGCTACCATATGACAGAGATGCTAGGAATAACAATGCGATTAAGGGAAATAAGCTAGAATGCTGAAAGTAACTCGACACCCAGAATGTGCTTTCTAACCCGGAGTGGGAAAGGAGCTACCATAGAGCGGAGATGTAAGATATTACAAAGCAATTATAGAATGTAAAGTTGATGCATAACAAAACAGATAATTAAGCAAGATTAAGAACTGCCGCCAGTACTACTGTCAACTTACAATATAATAGAGAATTCGCCTGCCAAGAGCATAGAGTTAGAACAATTCAATGAGCATTTAGATAGAGAATTCTCCTTGCTTAATGGAATACCAAGACTGATTTCTTTTCTCAAAACCAGATTTAAGATTTCTAATCAGATCTGCACCTTTAAATGTAAAACCAGCAACTCAAAGATTCGATGAATAGCTCATAAATCTCTCATTTCTCACTCAAATGATATGATCTTTGATGCAATGTACTCCTAATATGATGGCGCCCAAGATGACAACAGGAAACAGACTTAAAATGCTGACATTTATTTTGCATGAATCCCAAGAAGGTACAGAAATGTACGGCCCAGCAAGAGGGGCAATTTCAATTTAAAAATCCAATTCTTTATTAAAAAATCTATAACTTAGCAAATAGGGTCGCCCTTCCCAGACAAAAAGAAATATGCAATACCCAGAAGGATCTTTTTGGTATTTTTTGACTTATGAATAAAAACTACAATCTGCTGTAAGAAAAATGCAATTCTAGAAAACCTCTAATATGCATAATCTGAACTAGAAAGCCACAAGCTGACTACAATGCACAAATCCCAATGCAAAACTCTCAAACTACACTATCTCACCACTAGTCGCTATCTTTCAAGCGAGAAGCAATGCCAAGCTAGGAGGCGTACATTCCTCGAAGCAATCCCAAAGCCAATCTGGCAGCATAACATTCCTGTAGACAAAAGATAATCCAAAAGAGAACCAAAGGCTTCCTTTTATAATTTCTGGTTGATCTTCTCGAAACCCTAATCTTCTATTATAAGTCAAACCCTAATCCTCCAATAGATGGCGTCCCACTTTCTTCAAGGCTTCGATTTTGACTTTTAATTAAATTCATCACCTTAATAATGGTGTCCAACTTAAGGCTTTAATTCAACCTTAATAATTATAACATTATCTCAATGATGGCGCCACCCCTTAAAGACCACCTTTTAAAACAACATTAAGTTAAGAGATTAGGCCAAGGGGGTAATATAACATTAAAATATAATGTTATTTAAGTGAAATGAACTTATCTCTTCGAAACTGCATCCCGAAGCCAGAATCTGAATAAGCCAATTGAGTCAACTGAAGAGGAAAGTCAACTGTGCCGAGACCAAAAGGACCACTGCCAGAAATAGAATTTACTAAAAATAGTAAATTCCAGAAAGTGCTCGGAATACCAAGAAAATTACATCACTGCGAAGCCCACAGAAAACCCAGAAGGAATCCGCAGTTCAAACACCAATTCACGAGCAAAAGCAACCTCCACTCAAGAAACCCTAATCAAACCGTCCGAGTAGCCTATGGGTCTCCATAATAGGCCAACGGTCAACTGAGAAGATCATGCTCGAGAAGGGGACATTACAGAAATATCAGAGTGAAGTGCGCCAGGAAAAATACAAGATAGGTTGGAAATTTGGCTAAGGCATGAAGAATTTGAACGTAAAGTTGGCTAAGGAAAAACGATGAACCCTTGGAGATTAAAACATGAAAATCCTGGTAAGTAAAGTGAATTTATATTATGAAGTGTTCTAATACTCTTCTCCTTGCTTGTTTTGCAGGAGGAACGTCGAGACCAAGCGGTGATGACTTAAAGTGATAAGGAAAGTAATCCAAGATGACATTTCAACCTTGAAGGAAGAAAAGTTGCGAAAATTGGCTAAGTGTTGAGACTTAGTAACAATGAAGAAATGTTTTCAAAACTTAAGATGGAGAAAAGAATGGAAGCTCGAGCAAAATTGAAGAACAACGTCAAGAAGAAGATCAAGAGCAGTGTGAATGCGTTTCAAAGTTGGAATCTTCTAGAAGGATGATGGACATTAATGGCTTATTTATTACCCCACTCCTCTTGGTGGCAGTTTTTAGGGCGAATCTTGTTTAGGGCTGAGGTGGCACAATTTAGGCCATCCAGTCGATTGTAATCTGAGCCGTCCGTTGGACTTGGCCAACTATAAAAGGGGGAGTCCCCCTCATTTGTAATTCATTAGAATTAGATCAGAGTTAGGATAGCAGAGAAGGAGTAGAGAGAAATTGATAGAGTAGAAAGTAGAATAGTTTAGATTGAAAAGGAAGGAAAGTCTTCCCTTTGAATACTTTGTAAGAAGTTGTCGTGAATGCTTTCATAATAAAAGAATTTTCATTGATGGTGATTTCTTCTTTGTTATGAGTAGTTGTCAAGGCTTCTTCGTCCTTCCAATTCACGTAGCAACTTGAAGTAGCTTAAAGTAGTGCAGTTTTCATTTCATGCAAGTAGTTTACTGTGGATTTGTGGTGTTTGATCGAAGTAGCTTCTCTTTATCCATACCACTAGCAACTTGCTGATGGTGAGTTTGCCTTGCGTGGTCAACTGGAAATCATTTCAAACTTAACTTCGATTGTGGTTCGTATGCTTGTATGCATCGTTGTGATGGTACATGTATGTTGAATTATAATCTGAATATTCTTCGTTACTCCTCTGAAGATTGCACCAATTTTGCTGAAGCTGTTCGATGCGAGGCTAGGTAAAATCCGGTTGAAGTCTGCTGAAGTTGAATTCCACATATCTTGCATTTAGATAGAACGTAAACTTCTTAGGCCCTACACTCATTTTAAATTCAGTTCATTTCTGGTTAGAATTAGGAAACTTGTGCTCACTTGCCAAATCATTCGAATTACATGAAAGCCCTTAGTCTGCTGTCTGCTGTCAACTGTCGAACAATTGTGTAAGTCCCCTTGAAATACCAGCAAAAATCACATCAAGCCAACTGAGACTATTCGCATTAAAGGAACCTTGGAGTTAAATGTATGATCTATCTCGCAATCTTAGCATGCAGGAAACTTTGTTCAAGAGAGGATAAAGTAGCCGTTGGTGACTTTATTTTGTGTTGGTGTAGTCGCAAAAACCATGTCAACACACCTCCACTAAAAGATATCCTCGAGGAAGAGATAAACATGCATGAAATCAGCAATCTAAAATCAAGAGTGATGTTGATTTGACTACTGCCTTTGACACTATCCTTGGGAAAATTGTGGGATCTAACTGGTTGTCTACTCCAAGCCATCTTGAGCAATCAACTCTTCCAAGAAGTTATTAGCTGCCTCATCATTTGGAGATTGTCACATGCCTCAACTGTTAGTTTTACTGCTTGTCAGCAATTTGAGCAAAACCTGGAAATATCTGCACACTTCAATTGGCAGTTTGCTAATTGGTAACTTTGGCGGCTCTGTAACTGGAGTGATGATCTCTGTTTCTTCTATAGCCCGACGTTTCTAACGCTTTTCTTGATTCTTCTCAACTGAAGAGTGTTGCATGATGAAACCGCGAAGTTTGACTGCGAACACTCTAGTTGTGAGAAATGCACACGAACTTGCTGCCCATGTAGAATTCCAACGATATTCAATCCTCTAAACTGGCCTTGAAAGGCTATTAGCTATACAAGGTATGAAACCATGTAGACTTTGAGTATCTATGCCTGCCAAATTGTCTGAATCAACCCTTTGAATGCGCTTGATGCAAATTGGTATCAATAGTTTTTATGAAAACGTGAATCAAGATCGATTTGGTCTTGTATTTAGTTTGAGTGAATTGCATATTGAAACCTCGACTGTTGATTGTAAACTGTAATGTCCCCAATTTAGCCCTACACTCTTTGTTTGGATTTAGCCTATTTCCGGAAACTCGTAGGCTAAGTTGAAATGAAAATTAGGGTTTCCACTTTCAGAGGAGGTTTTGAGGTCTTGCATGCGAGAGTTTCTAACGCATGTCTGGTGAAGCTTTCTGGGTTTTTGGAGAGCTTCGTGATGAGGTAACATGCATGACAGGATATTGACTTGTGTTCTCGGCTACTTTTTGGAGGCTTGCAGGTTGGAGTTTTCCAGTTTGGCTTTTGGATTCCTTCTGGGTTTTCAGAGAGCTTCGCGATGGTGTGACATGCAATTGAATCCAAGAACTTTTCTGGACTTACTATTTTTAGTAAGTTGCGACGGTTGCTCAAAATGTGGAGAAAATGAGTTTGGAACAACTTACTATTTTTAGCAGTATGCTATTTTTAGTAAGTTCTATTTTTGGCAGTGCTATTTTTAGCAGCAGTTCAACAGTTCAGAGCAGTGGTTATTTTTGGCAGGTCAGTTTGGGCAGTTGGTCTTTCCAACATTCTCGAAGCTATTTTTGGCAAGTTGAAGTTGTGTGGGCGTACTTTGGTGGAGCTAAAATATTTAAATATTCTTGGCTAAGGTTTAGAGGATGATTTATTGATGAAGTCATATTTTAATGCTTTTATTTGGAACGCCTAGCCTTGAGATGATAATATTTTATAAAGTGAGATAATATTAAGGCTATTTGGGACGCCACTTGGAGAGATAAGTGATTTTATAATGTTTATTAATTAAACATTTTGGAGGCCTTATTTGATGAATTAATATTTAAGAGAAATATGTGTTAAGGAAAAAGGGGACGCCTAGCTTGGAGACATTTGAGTTTAATTAAGTATTTCACTTAAATCTTTTAGTGAAATATTTGCAAGTTATAGAATATTTCACTTAAGTCTAACTTGGACGCCTTTTGGTGATATATTTGCATTTTATTAAATTATATTTCCACATATGGGTTGGAAATGAAATGCAAATGAAATTTGGAGAAAAGGTAAAAAGTGAATTTCATTTAGACACCCTAATTGGAGGGAAAAGAAGATTTGAATTTGGAGATAGAAAAGTTATAAATAAGAGACTTGGCCTTCAATTGGATTATCTATTGTTGCTTATTATATGGTTATGCTGTTGAAATGCTTTCAGAGCTTGCTTCGAGGAATGCATACCTCCTAGTTCTTTCTCTTGGTTTCGTGCTTGAAAGATAGCACCTAGCTGAGTTTCCAGAGACTGCTTCTCATCCAAACTAGCAGACAGAGCATCAAGGTTGAAGATTCTAGAGATTTGTCAGTTTTGCATTTGCTGGTTAGGGTTTTGCTGAAATAGAAATCTGCTCATAAGTCCATGCACGATTTTTTGGTGGTTCTGGGTATTGGCCCTATGCTTTAGTCTACCTTGGGCGCCCCTCCTTGCAAGTTTTCAGATTTTTTGGAGGTGTCTCGGATTTTATCTTGTTGGTAGAACATTTTTGGAGGTTGTACCTTCTTTGAGGTTGCATTGGAAAGCGTGCATAAATAAATCACTACTATTTGGAGGAGTTTCTTGGCTTGGTCTTGGTCGCTCAACTCCTAGCTCTCATTTGCATTCAGTTCCACATCATTCGGAGGTGTTTTGACGAAGTTATGAGCATTTTGGTGATTCTAGGGCTTGCTGGTATGAATTTTCTGATTGCTGCAATTTTATATCAGACCTGATATTTTAGCCCCTTTTGCTATATTTCATATGTTGGATAGCTTGTGCTTGTTTGGAGTTCATTTCCTAACATTTTGGAGATCATTAGTTATCTATATCTCATTGTATTTGTAGATTGTTCATCATATTGTAACGCTGAATCAGTAGTACTGATCAGCTCTTTTACTTTCTGCACTTTACATTTTGTATCCCCACTTTAGTGGAAGAGGATGGCTTTGCCGCCTAGTTTACTTTCAGTTTAATCACTTTCATTCCCACGGTTGTGGATGCGACTGGCCCTTGCTCAGTCTACATTGTATTTGCTTTATGTTTCTCCGCCATATGATAGTGCCTTTTCCACTTTGGGTTAGGAATGCACTTGCTTGGCGTTGAGATTATTTTACTTGCATAGCATCATTGTTAATAGAATCTCCGCCATATGGTAGCGCCTTGCCCACCTTGGGTTAGGAGTGCACATGCTTGGCGTTGAGTTTACTTTCCAGTATTGCATTCTTTACTAGTGATACTCCGCCATATGGTAGCTTCTTACCCAGTTTGGGTCGGAAAGCACATTCTTGGCGTTGAGGCTCTTTCCTTCAGTTGCTGGTTTGATTTGAGCTAACCCTAACGAGTACTTTGGTGCTGTTGTGATCATCTCAAAGTGAAAAAAAATTGGGTCGGCTCATTACATAAACACAGATATGTTCGGACAACTTTTTCTAGTGAGGCTAAAATAGCTTGAGGTGAGGCTAAAAATAGCTTGTCAAGGGATTCCAAGACGTGGGTTTTGTATAGAATGTATTTCTAGGCAAAATCCACAAAGTCAGAAATTTGAAAAAGTGCTTTTTTCCTTGGCATGCAATGACTTCTCAAAGTACAAGTTGCAGGGGTAGCGGGGGCTTCAGAAGCTTTTTTGTTTCTTCCAAAAAATTCTGGCACATGGGTTTTGTGTCCAATACTGTACTAATTAAACCCTAGATGGCCAAATTTGTGAAAAACTATTGTTTACTTGGACATGCGAGAGAAAACCTAAGACAAGGATAGAAGAAATATGAGGGTGAGAAGATAGAAGTTATAAATTGCCTCTGTCAATCCTCAAGAAAATCACCTTTGTATAATCCCAATCTAATGAATTCCTAGCAAGAACAAACTGGAAAGATGAAACATAAAATTTTATTCCTCTTTGCAATCTGAACCTAGAATTGCGGAGAACACTGAAAATGGCCTCCGTTTGCTCCTTCAAAATGTGTTGGAGAGAAAATAGCTGATTTTAGCTTCAACTTGCAAGAAATAATGAAGTTGTGACGCCTATGCTCCCCGACGCCAACCCTAATTGAGTTAATCCTCGTGCATGCCTTGTGAATTGAAGTTCTCCTTTAATTTTAGGACGCCATATGCAAGAGGTAGCATGCAAAAATCACAATTGAAAGTTAAACAGTCAAACTTTGACTTTTGGCACCCAAGCTTGAGAAAGTTAGAATTTTTTTAAAGATTTTAAACTTCCGCTGTGACGAACTGCCTATGTTTGACCCTGAATTTTAGATGCTCGGTTGATCCTGAAGCTATGCTGACAGATTCATCACGAAGTTGGATCAAGTCTAACGAGACGTTGCTAGGTGCTAAAAACTAAAACTGGTTCCTTGAATTCTAGGGCACCTTTTCCCAAAAGGGTGCTTTTTTCACTAGACTTAGCCATTTTTTTGGATGTTTTTCAATCTCGTTAATTTGACCCTCCGTGCTTCAATTTGTAGCTGCCGGTGACTAATGACTCCTGCGAACATGTTGAGATATGGAACCAATTCAATTCTGTAGAGAATGGCTGGTATGGCAATGTCTGAAAGTTGATTTAAAGTGCCCAAATTCAAGGGCGCCCCTGGCTTGTAGGGGCGCAATTGACCTTCTGAGATACATTTTGCAATTTGCAAACTTCAATGAAATGCTCTAGTTTATCCCCTGCTGTCGGGAGTTGGATTGCTACAATGTTCGTGTTGATGATCCCATTGTGGAGATTGAACAACTCTGAAGAGATGATCTGGGGAGCTGCAAAGTCAAAAGGCTGCATCTGAGGCCCCGGAAAGTTGGGCGCCTTTTCCAAGGAGGGTGCATTTTCGTTGACACTTACTCAAATTTTCACATTTTTCAACCTGCCTTCGTCTCTGTGGTTTTACGCTTGATCTTCATTCACAGGCGTTTGACAGGTCCCAAGAGCTAACCGCTGGATTCATCGCGTGGCTAGAAAGATTCTGAGTAGATCTCTTGAAGAAGAAAGTTGTTGAAAATCTCATCTGGTTGACCAAAAGGCTAGGCACCCTTGGCCTACAGAGGTACATTTGACATTTTGACTTTCATTTTATCCTCCGTTTTACATGCTTGCTGGATCAACAGCTATAGTCGTCTGATATACCTTCTGAGTTGGCTGTTGGATTCATCGTGAAGCTGCGCTGAAGCCGGTAAGATCATCTGGAGATGGTTACTGCAAAAATTGACATCTGATAGGCTTTATTCTTTGGCACCCCTAGGCTACAAGGGTGCAATTTCCATAATTTGATTGCCTTCTTTGATATTTGTTGCCTTCAACATCTTCTGCCTCTTTCATCGTTTGCCGATGTTTTTGTCAAATCTAATGGATTCTCTTGATGATTCATTGGAAAGCCAATAGAATTTCGGAGAAGATGACTGGCTTTGCAAGCATTAACAATTGTATTTAGGCCTTCAAATTCAAGGGCTCCCTTGGCCTGCAGGGGTGCAATTGACTCCAGACTTGATGATTTTCGGATGATTTTCACCTCTTCCGTGCTTCGCGAACACCGTGTCGCTTGGCTGGGTTGACTATGTTGAAGCATTGATGTTGCTGACGCGAGTACGTGACTGCATTTCACCATTTTTACGTATACGGATACTACAAAATTGACATAGGCGTTGATTGCACAAGCATCGCCCTTGTAGCAAGGCGAAGTGTTTCCAGACTCGGAAAATTTTCACATTTTCACCTTTGGAAAGTCCCCTTCGTTGCAAAGCATCTTTTTGAGCATGTTTCGCCATAAAATCTTCACTTTAGAGTTTGAGGCTTAGGTTTCGACACTTGGTGCTGGCCAATTGCCATTGACGATCTCAGAGGTCCTAACTTTTCTCCTGAAAAAGTGAAATAGACCCACTAGAGCTAAACTAACTTTTTCTTGATTCTAACTTCACCAATGTGATCGTGAAGTGAAATAAGCCAATCAAAATTATTTTCAGTCAATTCTAGAAAGATCCTATTTTTTAGGGTTTTTCCTAAAAATAGGGGTTTGCAAACCCTAATTTTCAAAATTTTCTAGTATCTTCCAAACAGTAAACCCACAAAAAGCCCATGCTTTGTTTGACCTAAAATTGACTTTTGACAACAATTTTACAAGATTTCGACCATTTTAATCAAAATGCCTTATTGAAGTAAATTTTTTATTTTGGGTACAACAAAGAGGAATTTCAGCAAGAGTGGAGAGATGATATAGATGCATCCGAATTTTATACTGAAGAAGACTATTGAAGGACATTGCTACCTTTCAAAGTAGACGCCTAAGTGGATGGCAAACCTTGAAAGGGGTAAGTGGATGTAGAGAAACTCAATATTTGGCTATGACAACTTGAATTGTGCTTTGGTAGCCATGTGTTCTTTGGGGAGAAAAAAATTCCTTTGCTCGTTTCAAATGACTGGACATGCCCTAGTTTGGTGAGACAGCTCTATGCAGTTTTAGAAAGAAAGAAAAAAGACAACCTTAAGGAAATAGCATATATTAAATGAACTGATGAAAGCCTAATTGTATCTTGTAGGCTAAGAACAGAAACAATTATAAATTATTCAAGTGGAAATATTTTCAGTAGAAATAATGGACAAGGTTTTAAATATTACACCTCTAAATTCTTGAAGCAAATCATTTTGCTGATATTTCCCAAGATATTCCAAAGCTACTTAAGGAGTATTGCGAAGGTTTGCACAATCAAATTGAGAATGGATTGACGAATTTCAATGCAAAGAGCACTCATGATGCCTAAAACAAGACAACCTACATTGAATCTTTGAGATGAACAAGAGGAAATTTCACAATTATAATGGTACCTTAGCTATGTTGCAAGAGGATTGCTCCAAGAAGTAAAAGGAAAGCAAAGGAAAGAAGAATGCCACTTTTATTCAGAACAATATTGAATCATAGAACCACAACAATCGATATGGTGTTGATGGTAATATAGAGGCAAAATAGTGGAAATTACATCCAAACTTTCATGTAACAAATAAGAGCCAAAATGCACAATGCAGGAAAATTATGGCTTCTTGGGAGGTGGGGAGGAAGTGGAGTGCAATTCAAAACAAGATGAGAAACTAGAGTGCACCTTGAACCTTGATGTTGCAGGTAGGTTGTCATTGATGTTAAAATTTCTATGGAGAGTGTTGTAGTCTAGCTGTTTGGTTGCCAGAGTCTCTAAGAAATGCTTTGAATTTCTCCGCTGATGATGTTTTGCTCCTGCGATTTGGAGGATAGTTTCATGTTGTGTCAAGGCATGTGTGATCCAAGTTTCATGTCCTTTGGGTTATCAATAAAGGTGGTTTTGAGAGTGTCAGATTGAAGATTGTGTTGATTCTATGTGGATGTTCTCAGAGGTGCAAAGGTTTGCTCTACATATCTTCGCATTTGCAGATATGGTTGTGCGGATCAGAAGTTATGTTCATTGAGATGTGAAGGTGTTATATCCAAAGTTTCATGTCAATAATCCTTCTGCAGAGAAAGTTATAAGTGACAGTGTGCAGGATTGTGTTGTCTAGTGACTGGTTTTAATGTTTGTCTACTTGCGCCAACAAAAGGTTGTGAATTTTAGTTGTATGAGTTTGTATGGACACTCCATGTGTCTCATATTGTCTAAGGTTGGAAGCACATGAAGATCTTTATTGTTTCCAATACCGCATAGATGTTTCAAGTCAGTTTGTGAAGTTATTCTCCTGTTGAGGCCAACTAAGGCATGTTGATGATGTGCACCACAAGTTCAAGTGTGTGCGGAGCTTAAGAAGTGTTTGAAAGTATTTTATGGGTCATGCCGACTCATCTGAGTGAAGTGCAAGTAGTGCTTTATCATTCATGTGTACTGCCAATGTTGTAGAGCCTGACATACTACAAGTTACATGTTTTATGGTTATGGCTGACCTAATTTGTATTTGCAAAGTGTGTGGATGATGTTCATAGAAGATCGAAGGTGTGAAGACAATTTGGTACCGGATTAAGCATGTGTTGGAATCCACAAGGCGTATCCCTCTTCATGGTGTTGCATGTAGTCTCTTGGGTCTTGTCCTCTACATGTTTCATATTGTTTGTTTTATCTTTGGTTGACTTGCAGATGTAATTTTTTTTGTTGTAGTCCAACAGGTGCAATGTAATCAATGTAATATCATGTATAAATTGTAAACCTAGTTGATTGAGGGTGATGAAAGAGTGTGATGCATTAAAAATTGTGTAAGCGACTGAAAGAGAAAGAGAAGAAGTGGTAGATCCTGTCTAGTTTCATCTTGATCATATCTCTATGACAGAAGAGAAGTGAAGAAGTGTGCTTAATTGTTTGTTGGAGGCAGTGAGCCGAAGGAAAGACTTCTTGATTGTTGAAAGCAATGAGCTAGTAGGTAGCTGAGAAGACATTTGAAGAAGTAACAGAGCAGAATTGCAATCATCAAAAGAGGAGTGACAAAGTAGAATTGCAATCATCAAAAGGTGTGAGCTTAATTGTCAGTTTCATATAGTGGAAGGATTGTCATTTTGTAATCATTCCTAAGTGTGTGCTCAAATCAAGGAGTTGTAGCTTCCTAGGGTTGTAGCCCTAAAGCAAAGTTGTATAATCAGGGAGTTGTAGCTTCCTTGGGAGTGACCCTACAACCTTCAATTAGGGAGTTGTAGTTTCCTTGGGTTGTAGCCCTAAAACAAAGTTGTAAATATTGTTCATATTGTGAGGATGAATTAGGACAGTAGCTCCTAGCATTTCTCACTGTGGTTTTTCTCCTGTGGGGTTTTTCACATACATCTGGTTTTGTGTTGTTTTGTGCATTGTCTTCATCTTTCATGTTCTTGCTTATGCGGTAGAGTTTAAAGTATATGTTTATTCTGGAGGGTTTGAGATTTGATAGAATACTGATTTACCCCCGCTCTCAATATTCCGATGTGTTCTACATTTGATACACAGAGCTTGAGAGTAGAATGTAATGTCCCCTTTTTCATGAGCGTCACTATTCAAAGGATTTAGCCTATTCTTGACCCTCATAGGCTAAGGAGCGTGGTTAGAGGGTCCTCTTGGCAATTACCCAGGCGTTGGTTGGCTCATCGGATGCATTGGATAGTCATTTCTCATGATATTCTAGATGTTGGATAACACACTGTTTGACAACATACTGTTTGATAACACATCGTGTTAGAAAACATATCGTTGGATAACACATTGTGTTAGAAAACATACTGTTGGATAACATATTGTGTTATATTTTTATATTTGCACTTTATAAGTTATATTTTTTTAAAATTATAATAAAGTGTAAATATAATATAATATTATATTGTTTATTTGAGAAGCTTCTAGAAGGGGCGACCCCTTGAGGGAAAAAGAATAAATAGATGGTGTTGGTTTGCTTCTCATCATCTAGATTTGATATTGATATTTGATAATTTCTCTTGTGGAGCTAAGGGTTTCTGCAGATTTCATCTTTGAATCATAGGAAACGAAAACTTCCTTTGATTAGCATAACTGATGTGGTGAAATATTCCTCCAAAGGGTTGCATTGTGAGTGGAAGATAGTCAGTCTTTCACATTGAGCTTATTGCATCTTACTTCAGCTTTCATGGAGGTCGACTTGGTTTGGAGTATGCAAAAGATTGTTTGTTGACATCCATTTTGGCATCGATTTATTGAGGAGAATAAGGGCGCTCCCTTTGGGAGTATTTTGGATGATATTTTGTAAAGTTTCAGTTGCATTTTCAGACCATCATAATTTGTTGTCATGGAGGTCGATCAGCCTATGTGAGTCTCATGTTTTTGCTCATATCTTGTAATGTCCCCTTCTCGGTAGCACTTCAAGAGATCACTTAGCCTTTTAATTCCTGAGGCTAATGTCGAAGTGGAGGGAATCATTTATTTAATTACTTAATTTATTGCCTAAGTCTCACTTAAATATTTGAAGGTGATATAAGTAATTAATTAAATCAATGTTGTAAAGTGACTTTATGAAATTTTATTAAAGTGACTAAGGGAAATATTTCATTAAAGAAACTATACAAAAAGTCACTTTATTGTTTTGAAGGAGCAAATACAAAAGAAAATAAGTCATTTATCGGACATCATGGAAATATATGGAGAAAGCTCAATTTTGAATGCCACTTTTTGAATGAACATTTTTACTCATCACAGCTTGGTCAAGCTCTCTGGTCTAGGGTTTGGAACCCTTTTGCACTCCTAGTTTCGGCTGTGAGACAATCATCCCTAGCTGGATTTTGTTGGAAGTCTGAAGAAAGAAAGAAATCAGCTCCAGGTTTCCGTGTTTTGCTTTTTGGAGTCTTTGCTACCTTTTGAAATTGCGTTTTGGGCTCTATTCAAAGTTTTTGAAGGCGTCTAATCTCAGGGAAACCCTAGGCGCAGCCACTTTGAAGTTTTGGAGTCTTTTAAAAAGCGGGGAACTGCATATTTTAGGTGAAATAGATCACGTCTGAGGGCGTTAGCAGGGTTTATGATGCTTATTTTGCTGGATGCACCTTCCTATAGGTGGGTCGAATGATGTAGAGGAATCTCAGATAGTTGCATCTGCCTCTGAGGGCTTTTTGAAGTTGCCATTTCCCTTCTCAGGCTGGAAACGTCTTGTGCTCCCAGGTCTGAATAATCTTTCATTTGATGCCTTGAAGTTTGCGTGGTGTTTTGTAATACCAAAGTCCTAGAAGCTGAATATAAATTACTGTTTATGTAGACTCAGAAATTCCTATCAAATTCATATTGTATCAGCTGGGTCATGTGATAAGTCCAGTATTTGTATTGCTGCTCTTAATTTACAGTCCCTTGCACTCAGAAAATGTATTGCAGTTTGCTGCTTTAGCCTCATAGAGATTTTTGAGTTATATGGTGACACATTAAATAATTAATCTGCTGTATGTGTTTTTCAATATGTTTTGCACTCAGAAATTGCATTACTATCTGATGTAAATGTCTTTCGTTTAACTCTATGTATGGCCAATGATTTCCACCAATGTCTTAAAGGTAAGAATGCCCTAGTTGAGCTGTCTCAGACTTAAGTCTCTCATATCAGCATTGGAATGTCATTGACTGGAAATACAGTGGAAATATGAAGTAAAGAAGTCTGTTTTTTTTTATCATGTATGCAATTTACTGAATGTATCACAGTTATATGAAATGATTTTTCTTGCAACAAAAAAAATCCATTTCAAAACAAAACACACAAAAATCATACACCACCAGGCAGGCTACCTTGTATGAGCATTGTATTGAACAAATCATTTCAATCAAGGAGATATAAGTTGCTGGTTATATATTGTTGTCATTGAACATTTTAATATCATTCATACTCAGTTCATTAGCATGCATGCCAATTGTATGACAAAATGTCACTTGGCTGTAGGTGATTAGTTTGCATATAGAAATCATTTATGTGCATTGAAAAGGATCAAAAAGAGTCAAATTTGCATTTAGAATGTCGTTTAATCATTGTAGAGTTGATACATAAGTATTTGAAGCATTTAATCATTACTTCTCAAGCATACAATCAGACTGAAATTCTGTACCAGCACGATCAGACTTTGCATTTGAATTGTTTGACAATATTCCTTGGGTGCAAAAATTCATTTTTTACATCTATATCAGCAAGGGATATTACATAGAATAATAAAACTTGGAAGAGGAATGATAAAGAAATGTCAATATAGTTGTTCAAATACATGAACCACACATCTGCCAGATAAATGGACAAAATTTCACTTGCTGTATCATAAATCCTCACTAGATTATTAGGCTGTTAAATGAACACTGAATTCGATATGATGGTTACAAAAAAACCACAAAAGAGATATTAAATGATATACAAATACACAAGAGAAAAGGATGCCCATTTTTGCCATATTAAATATCCTTTTATTATTCAATAAACGTGTGATAAATACATTATTATTTTAGCACTTAATAGTACTGTTTACATCATATCATGTTATTACATCACAGCCTTTGTTTGTCCTAACACCCCCAGGAGAATACTTTTTACATAATAATATTTTAGAATGATCAAATCATGTTGTTTTATCACAGCCTTTGTTTGTCCTAGAATGCTATTACATCCTAGGACATTCTCTTGTAAAATAAAAATTTCATTCATCTATCTTATTTTAGAACGGTCAAAATAAAAAAGTGTTATTATGGATTATTCTAACTTTTTGATTTAATGGATTTTATTTTATTTTATTTCTTGCCTTTCTAATGAGTTTAATTTTCTTGCAGCATATTGGGCTGTATCTTTCTTCATATGCTAATGTATGCGGCAGATATATACCTGTGGGTTCACTATCGGATCAATTATCCCTTTATCTTTGGTTTTAAGTCAGGAACTGAGCTGGGATACAGGGAAATCTTGCTTATTGCTATGGCAATTTCACTGTTTTCAATGTTTGGTATAATTTCAAACTTAAACATGGAGACAAAGGACCTTCCAACAATTCCAGAAGTCATCCCTCTGATTCTAATGTTGGTAAGATAATTCCTAAAGGTTAAAAAACTATTAACCTTGGTTTTCAAATATTTTTACTTTTTAAGTTGAAGCCAGTGAGCTTATAAAATAGGCTTCCTGAAAAAAAGAGTAATGCAAAAAAACAAAAAAAAGAACACACAAAAAAAGGAATAAAACAGCAAGCAATAAAACATTTTTTTAGTTGTGTGACCCATATTTGACTACAGAATTAGGATTATCCCTTGGTTTAGTACTGAAAAAGGAAATCTGAATGCTTCCTGTACAATTAAACTCTATTTTAATTCTGATAAATTGCATGTTGTACAGGTTCTGTTATTTCTATTGTTGTGCCCTTTCAAGATTTTTTATTATTCAAGTCGTATTTTCTTGCTACGCAGTGCTTTTCGCTGCATGTGTGCTCCTGTCTACAAGGTATGATTCAATCTCCTTACCATAATTTGTACTGTACTTAGTGAAATGTTTCAAAAGAAACTGAAAGGTGCAAACGATTGCAGGTTTTGCTTCCTGACTTCTTCTTAGCAGATCAATTGACCAGTCAGGTCTGTTATTAAAACACATCTCTATTCTAGTAAGGTTTCACTGTCTTCTAAGTATCTCACAAGGGAGAACTCCCATAACTTACTATTTTTTCTTTTCATTGTTGAAGAATTGAATTTTTATGGATTTGCATAATTTTATAGAGTACTAAAGCTTTCCATTCACACATATTCTCTTGCAAGATGTATCATGTCCACACAACCAACATGACTTTTGAACCAAAATACAAGCATAATTTGTATTACAAATATCCCTGTTATAGATTTCATTTAGAAAGCATGAAATTTTGACTCATGTAGATCCATAAACTATCCAAAGACCACATTTAATCTGTTATCGATTTCTTTTTGATAGCCAAACCCATATGCACAAACACATCCATGCAAACCTGCACACATGCACACACTCTTGTCTGCCCATCCGCCTGTCTCTGCATATGCATTCCTACCTGCCCAACACATATGTGCGCATGTGATGAGCCCTGCTGGCTCTCAGTTCAAAACCCTCTTTTCTTAAGTCTTAAAAAGTGTTTTTAGAGTTTTTTAGAGAAATCTTAGTAGACAGAAGAGAAGGGGCGCAGCATATTTTTGCTCATAAAAGACAAATTTAAACTTATTTCTTCAAATTGAAAGTACAGAATGTATTATCTAACACCAACAGATAGATTAAGAATGATAAACATACCAATCAGGCTCCAGATTATTTAAATAAGAAACTGGCCAGATCTACAGCTGAGAAAAGTGAAAAACAAGCCTGAATGCACGCCATGACTCCAGGAAAGGTTTCTCCAGCTGAGAAACAGGTCACAATGCTCTGCAATAGCTAGGCGCCCATGATAGAACCCAAAACCAACAAGAAAGGAAGGTGTTTTTCTCTTTCACTTCACACGCCTTTTTAAGGCACAAACCCCAATGCTGGCCATACGGCTATGGAAAACAATGCAAGAAGACTCTGTGGAAACCTCTGCCTCTGATGAAGGATGCGCCACCAAGAACCCTCAATTATTATACTGAAGAACAAACAACTGTATAAATAAATCCTCTGTCTGCAACTGTAGAACTTCTGTGTGAAGCCCTCAACTGTACTGATTCAGCTGATCTTTCACAGCCTCAAGAGTACTCAACACTGAAGAGTTTCCGTTCTCCAATGGACACAATGATCAAACCCTGGTCACAGGATATTGCTCAGAAGGAAAAATGCACAAGGCAAATCGAAATAGTCAAGAAGTGAGTTTCTATTGCCAGGAAATGCCTTTTTACCAAATGGCACGCATTTCAAGAAAAGTATGGCCTTTCTCATCATTAAAATATTTTAATATTTTAATATAATCCCTTTTCAATAGTTGAGCGCACTTTTCCAATATTTTAAGTTATTAAAATATTAAAGTCTCCCTTTTTGACATTTAAGTGATATAAAATATAATTAAAGTCAAATGTGACTTTAATTAAAAAGGCGTTTAAGTTAATAAATTAACTTAATCACTTAAAATCCCATAATATGCTCAAAACTCAGGATAATCTCGTGCCGTCAGAAGCTGTGAACTCCTGGAATGCAAACGCTCGCTGTGATCCAAGCACTGTCCACTGAAAACACGAACAATCAACTCTCCAAAAAACAACACTGACCCTCTATCCAAACTGGCTAGCCCACAAGGGTCCAATAAAGGGCTAACACACTGTTAACTATGATCATGCCAAAAACGGGGACATTACAGTCCGCCCTCCCGGAAATTGCTTGTCCGCAAGCAATCTCAACAACAAAGAACCAACCACTCCACCAGGATCCCAAGGATAGTGTCGTGAAATGTCCCTCCTGTCATCAACTGTATCCTGTAACTCCCAAATCTGATCAACTGGATCATCATGCTGTACCCTGTCAATCTCAACACCATCTGTCACAGGAGAGAAGAACTCATAAGAAAGCAAGTCAAACTGCTGACAACACTTGCTCCCTAAAACCGCACGAGATATGCTATCATCCAACATATCTAACAGGTGCATACCAGAATTGTGCATCTGAAACGGGTCATGTACATGATGACTGAAAGTGAAACTGTGTAGACTCCTAACCATGTACACACTGGAAATCTCCTCAACGAGCTCTGTCTGAAATCGCGATGCACTGACGGAATCTCCAATACTATGATCAACGCTCTTGCCTAAATCAAGGTCAAGAGTAGAATCAACATCCACCTCAAAGAGCGGATTATCACTAGAAGATGTAGCATCCGCCTCATAAAGAGGATTTTGTACTAACTGAGCCTCATAACTGTACTGATCCCAATCAAACCCCTCTGATCCCATGGGACTAGAATCAAAATGATAATCCTCCTGAAACATCTCATGCTCCTCTAGAATCCTCTATTCTATCTTCTCACCTTTTTCGTTGACGAGAATGATAGATCGCATACTCCCATCCTGAAAACCAGCTTAAATCAGCAATGTCTTCACCCTCATAAAACCACTCCATTTGTCTATTTGAACCCTTAGGCTTGAGAGGACAATTGTGGTTTTGATCATAAGGAGCTTTGCAATAGAAACATAGCTTCCTCCTACGCAAATCATTGATTGTCTCTCGGTCCAAAGGAGCTGCAAATTTCCTGTTTTCATCAACTTTTTCTGATTCTTTAGGTTCTGATTTGCTATCACTATAGGATGAAGATGCTTCTGCATTTGAAGTGAACTTACCACGTGAAGCTGTAAGTTCCATGCTACGAGCCTTTCTCATAGCTTCATGCAGGGTAGGTGGATCGAATGCCTTGATCCAACCTTTCATTGGCTCATGGAGACCTTCTACAAATAGAATGACAAGTCTCCTCTCTGAGATTCCGGTAACCATAACCGAGAGCTTCTGGAACTCACCAATATAAGACTCCAAACTACCCAACTGCTTTAGCTGAGCAAGGTCTCTGAAGAATAGCTCGGGATCACGTCTATCAAACCTCTCTACCAGTCTATCAGTAAACTCCTGGTACGAGGTAATCCTATCATGGTGTAGTGTAGCCATGCCATGAATCCACCAGTCATGTGCTACGCCATCAAGGTGGAGAGCTGCAAATCGTATAGCATCTTTCTCTGGCATAGGACGTAGTGTCAGGAATGTATCCAACTTACTCACCCAGGCACGTGCTGTAACTCTACCACTGCCATCATAGTGAACTAAGGTTAGTTTGTTGGTAGCTTGTTTGAGATCATTCTGCTTGTGTCTAGGCCTCCTGTCATTCCTGCTTCTGGTGTGTTCTCTCTTCTGGCTTATGAATCTGTCAAAGTTAAGGTGCTCCTTATCCCTTGGTGGCAAATTATCCCACTCATCATGCATAGCCATAATATTATCTGCAAAATTAATTTCACCACCTTGTTCAGCTTCATCCACTTCCTCAGCATCATCTCTGGTGAACGTGGGATATGTAGCTCTCTCATAGGTGCGTATTGGATCTATAATCCTCTGTGGCTGTCTATGGATACTGCCATCTCTATCTGAATCCAAACTACGAGCTCTGTTTAATGACAAATTCTGAACATTCGTGCTGAGTTGTTGAAGAATAGTTGCAACTTGCTCTTGACCTACAACCATGCCTCTAAGCACGTCTTTGGCTTCTCTGTCCTCATCCTCCCAATTATTTCTATGAGAACTTTCTCCAGCCCTGTTCGCCATATTGTCCCAATCTAATTCCTCCTCCTGATCTGCAAACGGAAACGGTGGAAAAGGATTCTGGTCGCCTCTTTGATTTCTAGGGCCACCTCTGAAATAGGACTTACCAAAACCCTCTCTGTTTGACTTCATAAATTCTCAAACCCCACAAGCTGGCAGGATGTGAGCTCTGATACCACTGTGATGAGCCCTGCTGGCTCTCAGTTCAAAACCCTCTTTTCTTAAGTCTTAAAAAGTGTTTTTAGAGTTTTTTAGAGAAATCTTAGTAGACAGAAGAGAAGGGGCGCAGCATATTTTTGCTCATAAAAGACAAATTTAAACTTATTTCTTCAAATTGAAAGTACAGAATGTATTATCTAACACCAACAGATAGATTAAGAATGATAAACATACCAATCAGGCTCCAGATTATTTAAATAAGAAACTGGCCAGATCTACAGCTGAGAAAAGTGAAAACAAGCCTGAATCCAGCTGAGAAACAGGTCACAATGCTCTGCAATAGCTAGGCGCCCATGATAGAACCCAAAACCAACAAGAAAGGAAGGCGTTTTTCTCTTTCACTTCACACGCCTTTTTAAGGCACAAACCCCAATGCTGGCCGTACGGCTATGGAAAACAATGCAAGAAGACTCTGTGGAAACCTCTGCCTCTGATGAAATGCGCCACCAAGAACCCTCTACTGCTGTATAAATAAATCCTCTGTCTGCAACTGTAGAACTTCTGTGTGAAGCCCTCAACTGTACTGATTCAGCTGATCTTTCAACCTCAAGAGTACTCAACACAAGAGTTTCCGTTCTCCAAGACACAATGATCAAACCCTGGTCACAGGATATTGCTCAGAAGGAAAAATGCACAAGGCAAATCGAAATAGTCAAGAAGTGAGTTTCTATTGCCAGGAAATGCCTTTTTACCAAATGGCACGCATTTCAAGAAAAGTACGGCCTTTCTCATCATTAAAATATTTTAATATTTTAATATAATCCCTTTTCAATAGTTGAGCGCACTTTTCCAATATTTTAAGTTATCAAAATATTAAAGTCTCCCTTTTTGACATTTAAGTGATATAAAATATAATTAAAGTCAAATGTGACTTTAATTAAAAAGGCGTTTAAGTTAATAAATTAACTTAATCACTTAAAATCCCATAATATGCTCAAAACTCAGGATAATCTCGTGCCGTCAGAAGCTGTGAACTCCTGGAATGCAAACGCTCGCTATGATCCAAGCACTGTCCACTGAAAACACGAACAATCAACTCTCCAAAAAACAACACTGACCCTCTATCCAAACTGGCTAGCCCACAAGGGTCCAATAAAGGGCTAGCACACTGTTAACTATGATCATGCCAAAAACGGGGACATTACAGCGCATGCACACACACACACAACAAATCTTGTTCAAAGCCTGTCTGATGAGTATATTCCTGTGTACTAGTTTTCCTTGTACACTTATAGTAATAGTCCAGAGTCTAAGTTTCTTCTGTTGTATACTTCTGTATTGCTTGATCATGTGTTTACTTTTACAAACTTTTTTCAATACTAGTTTGTGAAGATCACAATAATTTGGTAAGATAAAATCAAACTTCTAGGTGATGTGTTGGGAAAAATGATATTCAACTAAAACTTGAGATTCCATTTTTGCACTTCAACTTTTTCTTCACATTGGCTATGTGAGTTAGGCCTCTCTTTGGTTGGATTAGATTCTACTCCCACTAACCGTGTATCTAGGTAAGGCTTGATACTCCTGAAGAGCATTTGACTTTATGTATTGTTGTTTCTTCATTATTTGTGAAGACCACAATAATTGGGTGAGATAAAATCAAACTTCTAGGTGATGTGTTGGGAAAAATGATATTCAATGAAGACTTGAGATTCCACTTTTGCCCTTCAACTTTTTTCTTCACATTGGCTATGTAAGTTAGGCCTCTCTTTGGTTGGATTAGAGTCTACTCCCACTAACCGTGTATCTAGGTAAGGCTTGATACTCCTAAAGAGCAATTGACTTTATGTATTGTTGTTTCTTCATTTAATAAAAGAAATTTTTTACTAACATTTTAGGAATTAGTTCAATAAGATTTATAAAATGCAAATGATGATAAAAACAGCAGCGATTTTTAGCGATACTGATAAGGTATATACAAAATTATGACCAAAAGCACCCTCTACGACTGATCTGTTTTCTATGTATATCTGCGAATGTTAACAATTAACATTTGGGAATAAAGTTCAAGACAAATAAAATTTATGCAATAAAAGAACCGTCACTAAACAGTTCCTGTTTATATTTGAATGTAACACACAGAAACATAATTAAAGGAGAGGTAGGGGCTTCACAAAAGAATGACCATAGAAGATTTACAAATGATCCATTTAAAACTGATGCTTCTGTTTGTTATTTTCTCCCATTATATTCTAATTTTCGCTTGTTTTTAGTGGTTATAATATTTTCAGGTCTTTATGTTACTTCATTCTAGCATTTTATGTTGTACCTGCTGTACATTCCATTCTCTTTGATCTATTTTCGGTCGTTTGTGGACATTAATATATACCTCATATTAGCAGTACATTCCATTATCTTTGATCTACTTTTGGTCATTTATGGACATCAATATATTTTCTTTCTTTCTTAGCCATGATAGCAGGACTACTATTGAGTCTCGACAACTTCTGGCATTTGGTTGTGATGCTGCCTAGAAATTAGATTATTTTGGTATCAAAGCATTTGCTAACTTGGCCTATGGAGCAAACCGGGAGTTGACATTGAGTAGTGGATAGCCATTTGAGACTAACCTAGTGGAGGAGAGATGATTGCCAAAAATGGAAATGCAGAGAACGAATGAGAGCAGCCATGAAGCTGTTAATCACCAGTTTTAAAAGAGGTTACTTAGATCGTCAGGCTATGATGGCAAGTGAATGCATTAAATTGCAATCATGTTGTAATTCCTTAGGAACCTATCAAAGGTCATTTCAATGACAACTATGGTTATTCATGTTTATTCCATTAAATGTCTCATCATCTGCTTTGGCTTCCAATGTAACCTCATATGCGTCAAGACAAAAATATATCATTTAATGCCCTTTACCCTGTTTCTCCTCTTTTTTGACTTGGTCTAAATAGTCAATCTCGTTAATTGGTCAAAATAGTCATAATATATGCAAAATAAAAAGGGTCCATTTTTCATTTTGTATAAAATCATAGAAATAGGAGATTTAACACTATAACTAAAGTATCATAAGGTCTATATAAAGCATCTTGCTTTATAGAGAAACACATTAACAAGACCCTCATATGTATATATATATATATTCACTTTTTGGTGTGGAAGAATCATAATCATGTCACTAATTAGAACAAATTTAATTTGTTTCTCAACTCCAACTTTGTTCAATGTGTAGGTTATTGAATGATAAGATGTCAAAAGAGTTGTCATTCAAAGTTTGCAAGATACAAATGATCTAGAAGGATTTGGTGAGACATGAACATCAAGATGGTTCTAGAGCTCCGATAGAGAATTGAACAAGGATAAGAAATCTAGAGAAAAAGGATGGGTTTTGCTATTGTGGCAACATCCAGGTCAAAGTTGTGACCATGGTAGTGAACCCCAATTGTGTAAACCTAAAATTCAAAAGGAACAAACACTGTTTCATCTTAAACAAGTGCAAGAATTCTTCTAGGGCCTAGGAGAACTTTCTAGCGCTCAAATGAGTCTATGAAAGGAGGGATGAAGCAAGTGTTTGAATCATGGAAGGATTTACAAAATATTGTAGAGCGCAAGGAAAATCTACCTGTTCATTATTTTTCGGGAGAGAGATAGAAGGTAGAGGGGAGCCATTGTGTCACCCATTGTTGAAAAACTTAAGACTTGACAATTGCTCAGTTGATCGAAATTTTTTAAAAACTTGGGACTTAGTAAAAACTCAAGGAAAGCTTGGAAAATTTATCAAAAATTAAAATTATATGTAAATTTTTCAAAACATTTTCCTATAAGAGACATTATTGAATTTGTGGAACATTTTATTGATTTCCTTCATATATAAATTAAAATTAGAGCTCAATAAACATCATAGACAACAATTCAATCCAAACTATAACTAAACGTAGATTTAGAGAAGGGGAGGTTGTAAAACTAAGCATAGATATAGAATATAGTCGCAAAAAGCGCTAGACCTTTCTCTCTCTAAGTGGTCCACCCTTGCTCTCGTTTCCTGTAAAAGGGCTAGGATTTGGTCTAGTTTTTCCTTGACATTTCTTGAGCCTTGCTCGACCTTGTGATTTTGCTCATGGTTACTTCGGGTTTGTACCATGTTGTGCTTAGACTTCTACCTAAAGTTTCCAGTTAAAGTTTAAATTAGCCTTATTATTACATAGGTAATTGGTAAATAATTCGATGTATTAACAATGAGCAAGACGCTCAATAAATAGTTTACAAGATTTACAAAAAACTGGAAAGTTTCTAAAAAGAAACTTTAGATAAGATCGGAGACGATCTTATCATTATCTTTACAATAATTTACAGTATTGAGCATTAATAAATAAATAATAAACATTATTTTAATACCCTCCCTTAATGCTCAATCTATCAACTACACCAAGATGCCCCTTGAATTTTACAAACTTATCTGTACTGAGCGACTTGGTGAGAATGTCTGTTGTTTGATCCTTTGTCGGAACATACAACAACTGAACTGATCCGTCTTCAACCAGCTTCCGAATGAAATGGCAATGAGTTTCCACATGCTTGGTTCGCCCATGGAAGACCGGATTCTTGGCAAGTTTGAGAACTCTCTGATTATCACAGAACAAGGGAGTCGGACCTGCTTGAGATATTTTCATATCTGCAAGCATCCGGCGAAGCCAAACTGCCTCACATGCTGCTTTTACTGCTCCCCGATACTCTGCTTCTGTCGAGGAGAGAGCCACTGCCTGCTGCTTCTTACTAGTCCATGTGGATCGCGACCGATCCTAAATCAACACATACCCGTGATGTTGATTTCCTCGTCATCAACCGAATCTGCCCATCCGACCGCGGAACCCACCGAAGTTTAGGATCGTGGACTCGAAAAGTACAAGAGTCCAAAATCGAGTGCTCACATAACGCTAAAGACACGCTGGCCGTATACTCCAATGATCAGCCTTAGGGTCATTATGAAGCCGATATGTAGCTTTCCACGCAAAACTCAAATCGTCTATAGCAGCGCGAAGATAGATGAGGCTTCCTACTAGGTTGCCTAAAACAATGTTTCATCTACCACTGTGAATTGACTTAGCCGACAATTCTAAGCCTTTTTCCATGGGTGTAGAGGGCAGTTTAATCTGCATTCGAACTTTATCCGTTAAGACTTCGAGCATACTTGACCGAGATGAAAATGCTGCTCTCTATCCGCCAAACCTCCTCAACACCTAAACAATAATGCGGAGGCCCAAGTCCGCCATGTCAAAAGTTTTGCACAAGTCCTCGCTTTGATCTCGATCAAATGTCTCGAATCGCCAATAATGATCAAGTCATCCACATAGATAGCAACAAGCAAAATCTCAGTACCAGTATTCTTGACATACAGGTTCGAGTTAGATGGACTCCTCTGAAAGCCATGATCTGTGAGGTACGTGTCAATCTTAATGTACCAAGCCCGAGGAGCCTGTTTCAGGCCATAGAGTGCTTTGACCAATCTGCACACCTTTTGTTCTTGACCAACAACTTTGAAACCTGGAGGCTGCGTCATGTATACTTCCTCCTTCAACTCACCGTTGAGGAAAGCACTCTTCACATCCATCTAATGGACCTTCCAACCAGATTGGGCTGCTAAGGCAAGGACCAGCCGTATGGTACTCATTTTGGCTGTAGGAGCAAAAGTCTCCTCATAGTCAATGCCTTGTTTCTGTGATAACCCCCGTGCAACCAGACGAGCTTTGTACTTGTCAAGGGTTCCGTTAGCTTTGTACTTCACCTTGTACACCCATTTGCAGCTAATGGGCTTCTTCCCTGGAGGAAGATCAGAAAGGGCCCAAGTGTGATTCTTCTAAAGACTCTGGTATTTTGATTCCATTGCCTTTTCCCACTCAGGTATCCCTTTTGCCTCTGAATATGTCTGAGGCTCATAAACACTGTGAATGTTGGCCATGAGAGCAAAATTCACTGTAGACTGCTGTTTGCTCTTGTTTCTGGATGATCTACCCTCAATGAGCTCATCAGCACGAAGATCACTGATAGTCTTAGCCCACCATTTCGGTCGGAGAGTAGATGTGCCAACATCAGATGCAACAGGAGGAGCTGGATCTGGTTGTGGATCTGGAACAGGTTCAACAGGGGATGTTCATTATCATCCGGAGGAAACTCAGGTTGAGCATCATCAAAGACTAGGTCTTCGTCATCCTCCCTCAGGTGGACCTAATGGAAGTCGGACACTCATATCAGGACCCTGTAGAGGCTGATCCTCTGAATGCTGAACAGGTGAGGAAGAGTGAAATGGACCTCGTTCCTCATCAAAGACAACATCTCGACCGAAGATAAGACGATCAGTGTCTATATCAATCAGCCTATATGCCTTGTGATTGTCACTGTACCCTGTGGAACATGAGTTTCTGGCTCTTGGAGTCCAGCTTAGTGCGCTTGGCCTCTGGAATCCAAACATACACAAGGGAGCCAAAAACTTTCAAATGACTGATCCTAGGTTTGCGACCAGACCAAACTTCCTCAGGAGTCTTCCCTTAACAGCATGAGTGGGTGACCTATTAAGGAGATAGATTGATGTATTGACAGCTTCTGCCCAAAACTTGGTAGGAACACTCCGTGTTACAACATGGAGAGCCATCTCAACAATCGTGACGATTATCGCTCTACAACACCGTTTTGCTGAGGAGTGTAGGGTGTGGTTAACTGACGCTTTATCCCATGAGTATCACAGAAGTTGGAGAATGCACTAGAACAGAATTCCCCCCCATTATCTGACCTAAGAGTTATAATACAAGAACTGGACTCTTTTTCAACCAAGGCCTTAAACTTCTGAAATACATTAAAAACCTCTGATTTCTGTTTAAGAAAGTACACCCACATTTTCCTACTATAGTCATCAACAAAAAGTAGAAAGTACTTGCAACCAGTTACAGAAGAAACAGACATAGGGCCACAAATATCAGCATGAACTAATTGAAGTACCTTAGAAGCCCGCCAAGAGTCGCCATCCTTAAACGGTGTGCGATGCTGCTTCCCAGCCTGACAAGCACCACAAATGCCCTGATGCTGAGTCTGAATGTCAGGTAAGCCATCTACAAGTCCCTCCCGAGCAAGCTGAGAGAGATAGTGCACGTTCAAGTGCCCGTACCACTGGTGCCAAAGACTGGTGATAGCTGAATGTCTGGCTGCCAAGACTAACTCCGGAGAATCACCAGTGTCCACAAGTCTGTAAAGGCCATGATCCTCTATCCCAACGGCCACCGTTGTGCGAGACTCACGATCAACAATTGAACATCTGTGCGAGCTGAACACCACATCCATCTGGGGAGAATGCCGCATAATCTGACTGACTGAGAGAAGATTGAGCTCGATATTAGGTAGATAATACACGTTGAGGAATATGAGATCCCTCCCGCCAGATTGAACCTGAACAGTGGCTATGCCGACAACTGTGTATTCCTCACCTCCTCCAAAGATCACTGAGTCCGTGCAAGGGGAAAAATCTGTGAACCAATCACGCCTATGTGAGAAATGACGCGAGGCACCAGAATCTATGTACCAAGCAGAGGATTTGACATGGTCTGCGGGCCTTTTTTCCATCAGTGCATAAAAGGAAGATTCCTTCTGCTCAGAGTGCTCGGCGACATTCGCTTTCTGAAACCCTCCCTGCTTCTTTTGCTCATAAGCCAAACGAGCACGACAATCTTTCTTGATGTGGCCAAATTTATGACAGTAGTTACACTGAACATTTTTCTTTTTCGGACTGGTCTAACTGGAGCCTTTCTGCTGTGAAGGCTGACCTTTCCCTTGATGCTTCGGATGGGTTTTGGCTGCAAAAGCCTGCTCCGTGGAGGATGATGATTCACTGCTACCGAACTGTTGTCTCCAGTGATCCTGATGCAACAGGATAGTGCACAAATTCGGAAACTTGAGATCAACATTAGCAGACGTAATGTTGAGAGTCTCTATGAAATGTTCATAGGACTTCGGTAGACTCTTCAGGGTGATCACGACCATGTCTTCCTCCATTTTCCGACCAATCGCCTCCAACTGATCTCTGATCTCCTGGATTTTATTCAGGTGCGCTTGCAGAGTCGTCTTCTCATCCATCATGATAGAAAACAACATATTCTTCAAGAAAAACGCACGGCTTTTGTCGGAAGTTTCATGCAAACCCTTCAAGTGATCCCAGATCTCCTTAGCTGATTTTCTCAGTGGGATCTGAGGGAGCTGATCATCAGTAACCGAAAGCTTAATAAGCATGACGGCTTCACGATTCTGCTCATCAAACTTATCCTGATCCTTACCCGCCGCTTCAGGACGAGTAGCTTTGCCGAGGATCATCTGATCAAGGCAACGGTATTCAAAAATTGTTAACATCCACTGGTTCCAGGTGTTGTAATTTTTGCCATTAAATCTCTATCTGCCCTCCAGCATTAAATTGCTTAAACTGGCCATCTTCACGCTTTTTGAGGCACGAAAAACGAGGTACTGAGAAGAGGCTGATGCACAAAACTCGAGGCACGAATTCCAATGCAGAAAACAGGGATAGATTCAGGTACAGACTGCAGAAAGTACATTGTACTGATGGCACAAAATTCGAGGCATGGAAAACGATGCACCCAAAAAATTCGGAGACCAACCCAGTTGAGCTCTCGAAAAACCCAACAGGAATCTGTGATTGAAAAAAATTTCTGACTTCTGATGAAGAAGAAACGAGCAAAACCCTAGTCGGCCAAACTTTTCTTCCAAAAACGCAGACAAAATGCAATGAAAATCGCAGGCAGAAAAAAACTGAAACTCTTCTGAAATCGTAGCACAAAATTGTCAAAGCCTTGGGCGACCACGATGCTTCAAAGAGAATGAAAATCGCGTTCGAAAACAAAGGCTTGAAATCGCGTTTTAAAGAGTTGAAGACAGCTTCAAACACAGAAAAGACGCGCGGCTAGAGATGGGTTAAATCCGCGCCCTAGGAACAATGAAATGCGTCCACAACTGAAGAAACGAAGCCCCACGAACTGGTGAATAAACGACCAAAGGCAGAAACTTTGAAATCGCGCCCAGATTCGACAAAAAAATACGCGCCCAGGAAGAACATAAAAGCGCTCGGCCGGAAATAAGAGGAAAATTGCGCTCCAAAAAAACGCGTGCCACAAAAAATCCCTTCGTCAGGCAAAACACGAACCAGAGATGAGCTCAAACACGAAATTTCGAGACAAAAAATTCGAATTTCAAACAAGCCACGAAGAAATTTCGAAAAAAATTTCCAAAATTAAGCTCACAGAAATCTTTGAAAATTTTCAAAGAAGATTTTATTAAATTTTTAATTGAATATTCAGAAAAAACCTTTGAAAAGATTTTTATGAATTAAAAATTCAATATTGAGCAATTTGGCTCTGATACCATATTACACAGGTAATTGTTAAATAATTCGATGTATTAACAATGAGCAAGACGTTCAATAAATAGTTTACAAGATTTACAAAAAACTGGAAAGTTTCTAAAAAGAAACTTCAGATAAGATCAGAGACGATCTTATCATTATCTTTACAATAATTTACAATATTGAGCATTAATAAATAAATAATAAACATTATTTTAATACTTATTCTCAATTAACTTCTAATTTTCATGCATAATTTTTCATTTCATTAAACACTCATTCAATTAGAAAATTGTAAGATTTAGCACATAATTGCAAGTTTCTCTTTTATTAACGAGGAAATTCAACATCTTTATTCATTGACACAAATGCAACAAGTTTTTATTTTAGTCAGGAGTGAGTGGGGTATATTCCTTCAGCTCATCAGAACTAATAACAATGATTTCGGTTGGTTGACGCATGCGTAAGAGCTCTTGCAACTTTTTTGTTTTCTTAGATGGATTATTAGAATTGCTCTCACTTGGTACTAGTCTCAAAGGAGACGGTTTATGGGCTGAGTCTGCCACTATACTTGCATGGACCTTAGCTGCTTGCTTCAACTCTCGTCTATCATCCTTGATTCCACTCATCACATGAGAGAAAGTTTCATTGTCCCCTAGCCAAGCTTCTCTATCAACATTCTCCCCTTGGATTTTTTTTTGTCAGAGCTGCCTGCTCCTTTTTGGCTTTCAAGTAATGCTCGTTGCCAGTGGACTTTCTAGTGGTCTACTTGGTGTGCACCATCTCAGGTACAGGGTTTCCAATCATTAGTTTCTTATTGTTGGACACAATACTTATGCTGTGAGCTCATAGGCCCACGTGTTCGACCTGGTGGCTCTGATACCACGTGTAACAACCAACTCCTTCTAACAAAGGTTTACCAAGATTTTTACAGTAGAGGTTAATAAACATTGAGCAAGATGAAAGAGTTAAGTTTTTTTTGAAAAGAATACAACCATGTAGCTACATATTATCTCATATAGATACAACAAAATCATCATCATTTACTGTTCCATTTGAGAATATTAGTAACATGTACATATTACATTTCATTTCAATAAGTCATTTGAGTAAGCTGATGAAAGTAATTGCAAGAAATAGGGTCAGAGTTCCATATCTGGTTTTCACTATCTTCCAAGACTTGACATGCCATCTGCAAGAGGGAGAACATCATCCAGGTGCTTCACCTCCAACCGTGGACTTAAGCGGTCCCCCACACACCTTTCTGACTAGAAGTGGCCCTACCCTTCAATGAAAGGTTTTGTTGGGAACCCTCTCAGTTTTTCCATCTGAGCTTTGGTGTTGTGCCCTACTTCATTAACTCTTTTGCACTACTATGGATACCCTCCAACTAAATACGACAACTTTGGCTAGCTAAGTATCTTGGTCATGGTGAACTGACAAGTGCATGTAGTGGAAACTATACTCACTATGGCCATAGTTTTTGTCATAGATGAAAAAACCGCTAAAATTGTGATTACTTGCGTGCCATGTTGGTTGGCAAGTAAATTGCATGTATACTCGCAACCGCACAATGAAAAAACGTGTAATGTCATGTCCCCATTTTTTGGCAAGCATCAGAGTTCGTAAGAGTTAGCCTATTATGCGACCCTCGTAGGCTGATAGGTTGGATAGGGGGTCATTTCGGAGCTTGGCTCAACTTCAGATTGGCAGTTTTGATCAATTGGCTTTCGTTCGGGCTCATTCGGACGTTTCTTGCAGTAGTTGCTATTTTTAGCAGTTCCTGGCAGGCAGCGTGGGACCCCTGCTATTTTTAGCAGTATGGATTTGGCAGCGTTCAGAATCACTTTAGTGTTCGTCAGCTTCAGACGGATCAGTCATTGGATGAGTAACGAGGGAGATATTAATATTTAATTATATTAATTAAATATTAATTAATTCAGGATTATAATATAAAGTTATAATATTAAATTATAACTTAAGTGATTCTATTTGAGGGGGTCGCCCAACATCAGGGAAGGGGCCATTTTGCATATTAAATTTATAATTTAATATTTGGCTGAGACTATTGAAATAATAAAAGAATTAAAAAGTCAAATATTTTAAAATTCCCTATCTTTAAGGAAATCGCACTTTTGAGAAGAATATAGGCTTTGCATTGGGATTTGAGCCATTATGCATATTTGACTTATTGAAAATTGATCAAGTTTTGTCTGAGCACAGAACCTTAGGGTTTGAGTCTCGAATTCCTTGGACAACGAGCCATCTCCATTGGAAGCAGTTCAGAGGGTGTGAAATAACATCTGATTTATTGCCAGTTAGAGATTTCTTCATTCAGGAGAAATCACAGAGCTTCAGAGAATTAATTATCTACAGAGTTTCTATTAGTGTTGCATCCAGAGAATAGATATTAGTCAAAGCGCACCATTATCAAAGTCTGGCTATTGATTACAGAGGAGGCCGTATTTTTAATCATTGCTGCAACTTTCATCAGGCCGTACTTTTCTGTACCTGGCCGTACTGTTCAAGGAGAGCCATACTTGGGTTTTCAGAGCAAAACATCTCATTCATTAGCAGTTAGATTTCATCTATCAGGGCGCACCATATCCAGAGGGTTTAGACATGGGTTTTTGGAGGCCGTACATATAATAAATGCTGCTGCTGCTCAGCCGTATCACTGTACAGTAGGCCGTACTTCTTCTCAAAACCGTACTTCTCCAAGCAAGAGAAACGCCTTTCTATTTGATCTCCAGTTTGCATCATTAAGGGCGCTAGGGTTCCAGAAGACATCTGTGATCACCAGACAGGAGGAGAAGGACAAATATCATGCAACCGTACTATTGCAGCTAATTACCAGCAAGCTGTTATTTCCAGGTTTTCATTAGACATCATTGCTTTATTCATTTGCATGTAACTGGGTTATATTGTAATCGTCTTCAGAAGATTCTTCAATGAACAAGCTTCAGTATTTGCTATAGATTCTGTAGTTCTCAGATATATATTATTTTATTGCATTTATTTTGTATTCCTTGGAAAAATCGCAATATTCATTTATTGCTCAAAAAACACAAAAACAAGCAAAAAACCAAAATCCTTCAGACAAACCTAAAAACAGTCAGATACAGAGAAATTGGGGAAACTAGGGTTTCTACACGTAATGATTTTTTTGTTAAAAACTTGCAAAAATTTGTTGAAACGCGCACTTTATGCCTCCAAAAATTGTGTCAATCGTTTATCTGAAGAAAATAATGAAAACGTGTTTCTTTTTATTCATTTTGGATGCGATTTTGAAGGCGAAAATAGGGTTTCCATTTTCTAGTTTCGACTTTGAAGGTGGAAGATGCAAATAGGGTTTCGGTGTTTGAAGATAGAAGACATGAGGGCATCGACAAGTCACGAAGGCACGAATTTGCAAAGCAGCATTCACCGATTCATCGATGAATGTTTCTGGTTTGAGTCATCTAGGTTGTTTGGGATTTTCTTTTGTCACTTCGTAAGTTTATCTCTTTACAAACCCACAACTCCCGCAAACATCAATAGTAATTTAATATTAAGTTTGTATTTAGATATTTAATATTCAAATAGTACACTATATAGATAATAGTTCAATATTAATTATTAATAAATATTTAATAATTAAATAGTATATTATATTAGTATATACATAATAATTTACAAAAATTAAAATACAGTATAATAGTATATTTAAACATTATATAATTTAAGAAAAAAATTAATATTTTATTTGTATGATCAAATTGAAATAGTTAAATTAAAGTCTAATAAGCTAATACAATATTGAATATACTATATTATTAAATGTGTGTTTTTGAGAAATATTTTATAAATCATGGATTTTCAAATTGAAATATGCTAACCAATTTTTTTCTTGAATTATCATAACAAAAACCAGCACTTAACCAACTTGATTAGCGTTAGCTCCAAATAGAAAACCAAACTTGAAAAGAACTCACACCAAGAATGCACACTCAATCCTAATGAGGAATAGGTGTTGTCATATGGTGGAGAAGCTAAATGAAAAATACTTGAAAGAAACTACTCAACGTCAAGAATGTGCACTCAAGATCCCACCGAGGGCGAGGTGCTAACATATGACGGAGTGTTGAATTGAAACTAGAAATGAATAGGTGGATAACCAGCCATGAAGAGCATTTCCACACTACCACCAATCAGTGGGGGGAAAAGATTACAATTAAAACAATTCGTCCGCTGCGGCGGGCATCCACAGAGTTGTGGGGATTCACCACTTGAGAGTGGGTACAAGAGTAATACAAATCCAATTATCCACACTGGCGGTAAACCATCTAGGGGTACTAATGTGAAATTAAAGAAAGAATTGCAGCAATAAAGAACTGGAACAGTACTACTATTTACAGTCTTACAATATGGAAAAAGAGCTGCAAATTACATGAAAATTACAATAGATTCAATGTACCATGATACTGGATGATTCCATGTTAGACATCAACAATAAATGATGAAGAAAGGACTGAAGATTCAAACTTAAACAAGTCTGATGTAAAATAACAATTCTGGAAATTCTGATCAGCAACTGTGAAATTCAAAGAAATATTCACAACTCACTCAAAATACCTCCGTTTTGTGTGAAACGAAAACCAATGAGCTGCTGGAAGATAGGCGCCCAACATTAGATGAAGAAACAGCAACAAAAACTCGTAATTTAATTCTTACACGAATCCCAATGCAGCAAGAATGGTACGGCCTTCATGAGGGGCGATTTTGACAAGTAAAAATCAACAACTCAAAATTAAAATCTGAAACTCTCCAAAGATGGTCGCCTTGGGTGTAGGAATGGATTGGAAAAGTACCCACAACAAATTAAATTCACACAAAAAGTTGTATGCAAAAACCACTTTCAGCTGTGACTGCATCAGCAACTTCAAAACTGGAAATATCATTAAAAACTTCAACTGTTGAGCTCAATCTGCTAGTCTGGATGAGAAGCAGCAATGAAAACCAACTAGGTGTTGTATTTCAAACACGAAATTGGATTGAAACTAGGAGGTAAGCATCCCTCGAAGTAAAAACCAAGTTGTCATTTCGACAGCATAACATTAGCATAAATTCATAGATAATCAGCTCTTCAAACAGCAGCAATATATAAGCTTTTGTTGGCAAATGAAGCAACAAGAACTCTTCAAATTCCAAGAAGTTGAATCACTTCAACTTCCAAAAGGGACGCACCTTTTTGCCTTTTACTTTTTTGAAATAATAAAATATCATTCAACTTCCCTTTAGGCATCCATTTCATATTGCAACAATAAAGCATTTATTAAATAATTAAATGCTCACTTGACCCTTTATGTCCCCTTCTTTAAAACAACTTGAAGTCATCAAGCCTAGGCATGGGGTACAACTTCAAGACATGAAAATTGACTAAGGAAACTCATCCAAGGAGAAAACCAAACCCAAAGCCAAACTGACTGATGGATAACAAGATGACTTGAGTTGAGCTGGCGATGATGCCATGCCAAAATTAGACTTACTAAAATAGCCTGCCAAAATAGTAAGTTTACCTCAAAACCAACAGAAGCTTGGAAGCAAGACTTAATGAAAGCGACAAACTGAACCACTGCCAAAATTAGTATTTACTAAAAATAGTAAATACCTAGAAATGCCACAAACCTCCAAGCAAGGAAACCCTAATTTCACTTTTGATCAACCTACAGATTTCCGGAAATAGGCTATGAGTCAAAGAAGAGCGTATGGCCAAAATGGGGACATTACAGTCCGCCCTTCCCAAAATTGTTTGTCCTCAAGCAATGCCACAACACTCCAAACTGATCCCACCAAACATATAGGATCCCGAGGTCCCATGTCCATCTCTGAAAAACCCCACCATGCTGATGCTGCTAGACTCTGATCATACAAATGAAATCATTGCACCATAACTGCACTAACCATCCCTGCAACCTCAAAGTGATAACATGCCTGAAATTCAAGTCGAACAACATGGAAGGAATTGAATCAAAATCTAGCAGTGTCTCATGCTCAATAAACTCTGAGGAATTACCATCGGTAATGTCAATGTCAATCACCATTCTGAAAACAATGAAGAATAATTTAAGCAACTCAAACATATTCTCATCAACATAACTCCTCAAAGTAACAAACCGAGTCACAACAACAAGTGTGTCTCCATCATAGCTAATTGCAAAGAAAAAAACAACTCTTTGCAAGGTCATAGCAGCTGCATCCTCAAAACTCCACAAGGATGTATAATACCCCCTTTGAATAATGCTGACATATTCAAGAAAATTTCTAAAAATTTCCACCAATCTCTCCCCCATAGTCTCAAAAAATTGAACCAAATCAAGCAAAGGTTCGCTGCCCCTAGCACTAGTGCTAGAGATTGAACAAAGATGATCATTGAAAAATAATTTGAACACCATCCAAAACTGATCCAAATCACTATGAAACATTATTTCCCACCTTTGGAACCAAAAACCATCATTGATAAGAGATTGTGAAGAGAAAAAATAAGTATACCAGCTGCCCATGACATCTGAAGTAAACCAATTAAAGTCTGATTTTAGGAAAATCAGCATACAAAAAGTAGAACAACTATTCTGATACTGGAAATCAGCGTCCATAATATCACAACTGTTCCTGCCCAAGGCTGGAAACATCCCCTCAAGAGACTCCAACCCATCATTAAGCCATCTTTTGTTCGAAGTATCACTCCAATCCACCAATAGATGAACCAAAGGAATCATCAAATGATTGGTAAAGATGGGGGCAGCATCAAAGATTCTGAGAATTGAATCCTTATCTCTCCAAAGATCCTTTTTTCTACTTGCAACAATCTCCATCAAGCCATGTTGAGAATTCCAAGCATGAATTCCCAACTGCAAATAATCTCCAACACATTGGGAAGAATTCCCAACATATCTCCAAGAGCCATAGTGAAAGTCTCGAGCACACAAACCCATGTAATCAGCTGCAACCATCAATGCAAAGTTTGAACCTTTCATGACCAGCATTTTAGAATAATCACTCATCAACAATGCACAATCTAGAAACCAAAGGGGCAAGTCTGAAAGTTCTCCCACAATTTGATGCATCTCTCCAAGACCTGACCTCATCAACCATTTTAAGATAGGTGGTACTCTTCCATTGGTTAATGCTGAGTGAAAACCAGCCAGTTCAAGTTTGAACACCATTAAATGCTCATTTACTATCCATCCCAAGAGAGTGTTGCTTGACATATAGAATGGATCCACCAACATTATCTTATGCTTGACTATAAAATTATGCATGTCAAAAACATAAAACTTCTTACCAATGCCATCCACATAGAAATTGTCAATCAACTCATAATTTAACAAATCATGTGAAGATGGTGGATTGTTGTACACAATCATAGAAACAATATTTCCTTCATCCCTTTCGTTGGTGTCTTCATAAAATTCATGCACATCTTCTTCAACTTGAAGATTCCCATCATTAGTTGCTGATCCATAGAATGTAGCGTGATGAATATCACACACATTACCAGTCATCACATCTAGCTCATGGCTGCAAGCTATCCCTTCTTGAGGCAAATTCTCTTCCCAACTCAAGAGTTCACACTCTTGATTTACCTTACAATCACTATCAACATATTGAATCTCTTTGGCATTTTGCATTGTTTCAACATTATGGAGTTCATTTATTCCTTCAACTATTTGCTTGATCTCCATTAGCCTTGTATTAGCTTCTTGTTCCATAAGTGTGGCTGCCATAGATGATTGATTTTCTATTTTGCAAAAAGAGTGATGAGCTAAGGTAAGATCAAGGTAAAGACAATCAACCTCTTTCTCCTTCTCTTGGTAGGCATCATAGGTCTCTTCTGCAAACTTAATGGCATTATCTCTATCTGAGAGCAAATGCAAATAATCTATCTTTAATGATTCCAATGCTTCTTTGATAGTTTGCAACTTGGAAAGAGTGACTCCTTTAACTCCATTCTGTCTCTCTTCAAACTGAAACTTCCAGTAGAGTTCTTCAACAAAATTGTGTGTGCTATCAAATCTTGATAATGCTTTAACAATTTTCTCTTCTGAAACCATTAAGTTATCCTTCAAAACTTGCAGCTCTTTAGGCCCATGATCATAATCAGCAAAGAAGCTTTGCTCATCAAACATCAACTTTTCTGATTTATTTTCTTTGATTTGATTCTCAAAATCAGCCTCCTTTCTAATCTTATCACTGCATAACTCCTGAATTGAAGGCTTGTCAACAACTTCTTCAAACAAATTAGTACCTCTATCTTGACCTTTCAAGTTCTCATACTCTTCTTGTGCGTAATTCTGAAAGGCATCCAAACCATTTGTTGATTTTAAAACATTATTCTCTTCAACATAAGAAATCACATTCTCATTAGCCATTGCTGCAACTTCTCCTCCAAAGATCACTTCATTACTTGCATTGCAAACTGATTTTTGAACTTCATCAGGATCAAAGGGGAATTTATCCCACTCCGGTTCTTTATCATACCTTGGAAACATGCGCCCGGATCCCAAATGTGAAAGGTTTGATTGCAATGATCAATAGGAAAGAGATCATCATGCTCCTCTTGGACTGTTGACTCTTTGAATGAGTCACTCCTCAACCCACTTGAACTGAAATCTTCATCTATGGCTTTCTCCATAGATGTAGTTTGATAATCAAACCCACTACCACTCAAGTCACTAGCATTATATCGGATTAAAGAATCATCAAAGCTGGTTGCTTTGAATATTTTGTCATTCTTTTCTTCAATGAAATTATCTTGAGTAGATGTGTTGCTGATTTTATCATTAGTGCCCACATACATACCAAAGAAGTCTTCTTGGACACTTGTCAATAATTCTTCATATGGAATTGGCTCAGCATAAAGTAGAGAATTATCCTTCACTAAATCTTCAACAAAAGGAGATAAAAACACATCGGAATCACCATCAACAACCTCACTTTCGTAATGGTCATAAGCTGGTTCAAAGACACCATTAGTATTTGCTTCATCTTGCTCTTCTTCAACGTACTTATCCCACACAACTGTTCCACCAGCATCTTTTGAGAAGCCATTTGTCTCGAGATCTTCATTGCTTGAATCCTTATTAGGACTCAAGACTGCTGTAATGATCTTCTTACCATAATAATCTTCATTATTTCCCATCCCATGCAAGTCTAGGGATGTATTTTGGGACTCTAACTTAATCTCCTCATTTGCCAAGGTATCTTCATCAAGCCCACTTTCATTTTGAACCAAAATGTGCACCTTGCTTGTGTCTTCTTCAACACTAATTGACTGATTTTTCTCTTCAATTTGCTTACTTGTGGGCTGCAAACCACAAACAGATCCTTTTGCTTCTTCCTTCCTTGATTCTTCAACCATGGCAAGTTCTACTTCCTCTTTAATCATTTTTTTGATGTAGTTGACCATAGCCAACTTTCCAGGGTCATGAATCACCGCACAATTCAAAAACGTGTCAAATGAAACATCGTTCTTAAACTCATCTGTCATGCTCTGATATTGTTTACGGAGTATGGCAGCCTCATGTTCACATTGCCTCTTGAACTGGCATTCTTCCGAAGCCACAATCAAATCTGACTTCTCACGATTCCTGGACCTCAGAAAATGCAACATCTTAAGAACTTCTGAAAGCTAAACTGAACTTAGGTGAAGAATCTGATTTCTCTATCACTCATCTGTCAACTGACTCTGTCTTATTCACAGGATGGCAAGATCTTGGCTCTGATACCACTGAAATATGCTAACCAATTTTTTCGATGAAGTAACACAACATAACCAGCACTTAACCAACTTGATTAGCGTTAGCTCCAAATAGAAAACCAAACTTGAAAAGAACTCACACCAAGAATGCACACTCAATCCCAATGAGGAATAGGTGTTGTCATATGGTGGAGGAGCTAAATGAAAAATACTTGAAAGAAACTACTCAACGTCAAGAATGTGCACTCAAGATCCCACTGAGGGCGAGGTGCTAACATATGACGGAGTGTTGAATTGAAACTAGAAATGAATAGGTGGATAACCAGCCATGAAGAGCATTTCCACACTACCACCAAACAGTGGGGGGAAAAGATTACAATTAAAACAATTCGTCCGCTGCGGCGGGCATCCACAGAGTTGTGGGGATTCACCACTTGAGAGTGGGTACAAGAGTAATACAAATCCAATTATCCACACTGGCGGTAAACCATCCAGGGGTACTAATGTGAAATTAAAGAAAGAATTGCAGCAATAAAGGACTGGAACAGTACTACTGTTTACAGTCTTACAATATGGAAAAAGAGCTGCAAATTACATGAAAATTACAATAGATTCAATGTACCATGATACTGGATGATTCCATGTTAGACATCAACAATAAATGATGAAGAAAGGACTGAAGATTCAAACTTAAACAAGTCTGATGTAAAATAACAATTCTGGAAATTCTGATCAGCAACTGTGAAATTCAAATAAATATTCACAACTCACTCAAAATACCTCCGTTTTGTGTGAAACGAAAACCAATGAGCTGCTGGAAGATAGGCGCCCAACATTAGATGAAGAAACAGCAACAAAAACTCGTAATTTAATTCTTACACGAATCCCAATGCAGCAAGAATGGTACGGCCTTCATGAGGGGCGATTTTGACAAGTAAAAATCAACAACTCAAAATTAAAATCTGAAACTCTCCAAAGATGGTCGCCTTGGGTGTAGGAATGGATTGGAAAAGTACCCACAAGCAAATTAAATTCACACAAAAAGCTGTATGCAAAAACCACTTTCAGCTGTGACTGCATCAGCAACTTCAAAACTGGAAATATCATTAAAAACTTCAACTGTTGAGCTCAATCTGCTAGTCTGGATGAGAAGCAGCAATGAAAACCAACTAGGTGTTGTATTTCAAACACGAAATTGGATTGAAACTAGGAGGTAAGCATCCCTCGAAGTAAAAACCAAGTTGTCATTTCGACAGCATAACATTAGCATAAATTCATAGATAATCAACTCTTCAAACAACAGCAATATATAAGCTTTTGTTGGCAAATGAAGCAACAAGAACTCTTCAAATTCCAAGAAGTTCAATCACTTCAACTTCCAAAAAGGACGCCACCTTTTTGCCTTTTACTTTTTTGAAATAATAAAATATCATTCAACTTCCCCTTTAGGCATCCATTTCATATTGCAACAATAAAGCATTTATTAAATAATTAAATGCTCACTTGCCCTTTATGTCCCCTTCTTTAAAACAACTTGAAGTCATCAAGCCTAGGCATTAGGTACAACTTCAAGACATGAAAATTGACTAAGCTAGAATCGGTCAAAGGAGAAAACCAAACCCAAAAGCCAAAGGCTGATGGATAACAAGATGACTTGAGTTGAACTGGCCGATGATGCCAGCGCCAAATTAGACTTACTAAAAATAGCCACTGCCAAAAATAGTAAGTTTACCTCAAAACCAACAGAAAGCAGAATTGAGCTGGAAGCAAGACTTAATGAAAGCTGACAACTGAACCACTGCCAAAATTAGTATTTACTAAAAATAGTAAATACCTAGAAATGCCACAAACTTCCAAGCAAGGAAACTCTAATTTCACTTTTGATCAACCTACGGATTTGCGGAAATAGGCTATGAGTCAAAGAAGAGCGTATGGCCAAAATGGGGACATTACACAAATGTTCAATAAATTTGTCGAGTTATTTCCAAGTTTTTCCTCAAGTTTTTGTCGAGTCCCGAGTTTTAAAGTTTTTTGGGCATGCCGAGTTATTGCCAAGTCTGAGTTTTTCAATTATGGTTTTTGTAACTTAAGTACAACTGCTACAAAGAGTGAAGTCATTGTTCACCCACCTTGCTCAACTTGGAAAACATTTATGAACTAGGGCATACTGGAACTCGCTGTCCTGCCCCTTAAACCATAACATAACATGACTTATTTTTCTATTGTGATTCAACTTGGTTGACAAAAGAAAGGACCTTTGCTAAACTCCTATGTTACTTGGTGTATCTCTCAAATCTTGGCTCCTGCCATTGGTTCAAGGTCTTAAGATTCAAGGGTTTTACCACATAATGTTTTCTATTCTCATAGCAAGTCTTCTTAGCAATCGCATGCTGACACAGTTATTGAATTTGTCCCATTTGGTTACAAGGTTAATTAATGACCTCAAACACAACACCCCCTTCTGAAGGCTTCAGACTAAATACAAAACCCTAGAAGGGTTTTATTCGTTCAAGATAGGATAATCTTCTTTCAGAGAAACAAAACTTTTAACATTATCATTATTAAGAAAGAAAATTGCAACTCTAGTTCTTCATTAATTAAATGTTCTAGACTAAAATCAGCTACTAACCCTACTTGGGCTCCAAGCCTCCTCACCCTACAATTGGGTTACCTAATTTTGTCCCCTAGATAAATCTGAGTTCAAATACTTAACTTCATTTGTGTTCTTACTTAAACAACATAGACCGCTTTTGTTTCTCAAAAGACTATCTATTAAGAATAACTAAAGCTTTACTTTCGCTAATAAAATCAAGCTAAGAATATTATTTCCAAGAATTCAAGTAATTGATAACAATCAGAGGTTGAAGTTTAAAGAAGCATTTCAGACACTAGCGAAGAAAGAATTTATCTTAGGCCTATTTCTCAATGCGTTTAAATAACCAAACCGAACCGAACCTCTAGGACAAAATAAAACCATGTAGATATTTATATCAAATTTCACTAAGTCACCAACGCTCTAACAAAGGTATATGACATACATACTCTATGTTACTGGTTTTCATCAACCAAATGCTTTCCTTTATGATCTGAAAGAAAATAACATTATCTCAGAAAGGTGACTTTGCACTGGTATGAGTATGGGTATTGGTACATGGGTACGGTACGCTCGTACAACAAATTTTTTTTGGGTGTTGTATACGTTTAGGTACATTTGTACAAAATACATATAAAAATATAAAACATATTAAATTAGTGTAATTATAATTTAATAAATTTATAAATATTAAAATTAAAATTAAAATATATTATAATTTTAAATTATTAATTTATTATATATTAATTAATAATTATTGAACTATAATTACTAGTTAGTATTAGACTATTACTATTAGTAACATAAATTAAAATGATAAAATAAATTTATAATATATATTTAAGAATACAATAATTTGACTTATATTTATTAATTTATTAGTTAATATAATAATATTAATATTTAATAGTTTAATTATTAGTACTTAATTTATAATATATATTAATATAAAAAATTTAAAATGATAATGTATAATAATATAAATAAATATAAAATATTTATTATACTCATTATATTATTAAATTTAATAAACAATATTATAAAAAAATTATGAAATAATAATTTATGTTAAAAGCAGTGTTCCACGGGCCTGGGGCACGGGGAAACGGGGGGACATCCGGGACGCGTTTCGGAGACAGGTGGACAAAGGGCCTAAGTTTGGGGACGGCGGGGAGACGGCGGGGGGACGGTGGTGGGGTGATGCTGATATAGTTATACATATACTTATAGTACTTGAAAAACTAGTTTTGAAAAGATGTATAATAGTATAACAATATAAGAATTGCATTTCAAATGAAACTATAGGAAATTAGTAAAATTATAACATAGCAAAATTTGAAATACTAAATCTAAATACGAAGATATCTTGAATGCTAATTGCTAAATAAAATTTGACAAATGAAATTGTCAAATTGGAGACTTCTATTATATCGAAAATATGAATATCTGATGTCATATGAGATATCACAAAGTCTATAAAGATGATTACATAATTCATCATTACAATGAGTAGCAAATGCCAAATGGCAAATAGTAAAACTAAATACAGATACTAATAGCAAAATGTCAAAACTCAGAATGTAGTGAATGGAGGGCTCTAATCATCTGCAAACTCCTCATCATTGGAACTACTGGACTCCACAAGGTCAAGATCCCTCAAGCTCACACCAACCATCTCTACATCTGAAGTGGTAGGATCATCCTCATCAATCTTTGAAGGCTCCTCTGGCTTCACATCCCATCGTGCCGCTGGACTCTCCTTGTACCCAACTATTTTGCGGTCCATGAGACGCAAAGCACTGTGTACAGCCACAAGCTTCTCTACTCTCTTAGAGGTAAGTCCGTTCCTCTTAAGAGAGTGGATGAAGCTATATGTAGACCAGTTCCTCTTAGCAGCTGAAGAACAGGAAACCTGGGATAGCAGATGGATAGCTAGAGTGGTGGTCAAAGATTTCAGACCATGACAATTCCACCACAAAAGTGGGTCCTCCTGTGCCATAGATTCTATATCCATCTTTTCCGCATCTGAATAGCCTCTAAGAGTGGCAAATTTGGTCCACTCAATGCGAATTGTGCCGCAATCTCTAGAATCATACATCTTCTCTATGCACCTAAAGAAACCCGCCTTCACCTCATCATCCTGAATCGGTGTCACTCTACCCGGTCTAGCCTTGTACCACTTAGGATTCAAGGCAAAGGCAGCCATATGCAAAGGAGTGTTCAACTTGTACCATTTGTGCTGAATGATTGGCCGGATGTACTCATTGTAGAATGCTAGAGAGGGGTCCTTCTCTCACACAACAACCCTCATCTAGTCAAGCATAGAGTCGATGCACTCATACACCTCTCCAAGTTTAGGTGCATCCCCATCCCCATATCTGATAACTTGGAATACTAGAGAAATGATGGAGACAATGTATTTCGCATCAGTTCAAAACACATCACTCTTCACTATCTCCTTCACCCTTCTCCCCTGCACTGTCTTGGCCTCGGCCCACCTATTCCACTCATTAGTCATAACCATGAGTTGCAATGCGTCTTACAACTCAATCATTCTCTCCAAGAGAATGAAATATGATGCATATCGGGTCTCCACCGGTTTCAAGAACTCCTTCGCGAAGGTCCTGAAGAGTGCATGTGAAGTGTGGTGGTTGCAAATAAACATCTGCACATCTCTCGCATCAGTGACCACTCCTCTAATCCAATCAATCTTCCCCATGTCCTTGAGTGCATTGTTCATGGCATGCACACAACATGGGGTCCACCAAATGTGTCTATAGGCTGCCTCAATGAGTTTCCCTGCTGCTCTACACACATGGTCTGCATCTCTGACTACTTGGACCACATTTTGTGGCCCGACCTCCTCAATAGCCTCCCTGAGGACATGAAACTGAAAATCAGTATCTTTGCGATGCCCTGCACAATCAACTGCTCTAAGGAAGTTTGGGCCCTCTGCACATGTGACCATGACGTTGATGAGTGGACGATGGCTAATGTCCATCCACCCATCCATAACTATGCTACACCCAGATGCCACCCAACATGCCTTCATCTTCTCCATCAAAATATTGATCTTGGAATAGCACTTATCCAAGATCGAGGTCCTCATTTTCGTCTCACCTGGTGGCACATATGATGTTCCTCCCTTCGCCAACATAGCCATCATCTCCCTATAACAAGGAGACCGTGTAACATGAAATGGAATGCCATTGGCAAAGAAGAACTTGCCAATGGATTCATCTATCTCATCTCTCAGCTGCACATTAAACATATCAGCTATGGGGTTACTCTGCGATGTCTGCAACTTGCGTTTCCTTGTGGCTGTCCCCCTAGCGGCACTAGAAGTGGAAGTGGATGAAGATCCAAACATCATTCCTCCCGTCTGCGAAGCATGAGAAGTATGTGGTGCTTGATGGATTTGCTGAAGGGCTGCCCTAGCAGACAAAGTAGTAGGGATTGAAATATTTGTGTCCTCTGGAATGCCCCAAAGCTTGCTAAACTCCATTCTATAATGTATATTTTTAGGATCCTTCAAAAACTTACACGGCTCCACACCTTTTCCTTTCCAAAAAAGAAAATTTGCATTCACTCGAGTGGCACTACCAAACCATTCCATCTCACAAATGTTGCACTTCCACTTCCTTGTTCCCCCACTTGAACCTGATGTGCCTTCTATTCTTGTAGCAAACAGTTTAAAAGGAGACTTCGGATCAAAAACACCCCTAGCAAACTCTGCCAACAACTCTGAAAGGCAACCTGTACTAGCTGGTGCACTCGCCATGGAACTAGATTGGGCTGCAGGATCAGCCCCATGGTCATCCCCCTCATTCTCAGGTTCAAAATCTGAATCATGTTCACTATGAGAATGGATTTCCATGTCATCCCCACTCACGTCTTGGGTGCTCATTGTGAAAGTGACACTGCATTTCACAAAATTAAAATAAAATCAGCCTACTTTAACAAATTGAAACAATGAAATACAAATTTGAAATTTTAATTTTGAAAACAAAATTTACAATTTATAATTTAAAAATCAGCGTACTTTAATTTTATATTATTTAAAAATTTAAATAAAAATATTAAATTAATAAATAATAAGATTTGATGTTGAATCTTGAGGGAAAAATGATGAAGATGAATGAATCATTCATCATTTTGCCCTCAAGATTCAATATCAAATCTGATTTTGAGATGAATAAGAAAAAAAAGCAAGTTTAATATTAAAATTTTAAAATAAAAAATTTGATGTTGAATCTTGAGGGCAAAATGATGAATGATTCATTCATCTTCATCATTTTGCTCTCAAGATTCAACATCAAATCTGATTTTGAGTCTTTGAGATGAATAAGAAAAAAACAACAAGTTTAAACTAAGAAAATAAATTTTAAAACAAAAACTTGAAAAACAACAAGAAATTTGAAAAAAACTTCAAAAACCCTACCTTGTGCTTGAAAAATCTCTCCAAAATGAAGTAGAATCCTCTTCCTCCTCTTCTTCTTGCTCCTTCTCACTCCTATCACACTTGCAATCTTTATTTTCACTCCTTCAATTAGACTTCTTCACTGTTTTCTTCTTCTTCAGCTGGCTGCAAAAAAAATCAGTCTTTGTAAATGTGATTGAAATGATAAAATTAAGAGGTTTTGTGTTGTTTTGGAGGAAGGGGTGGGGCCCACGCCAAATTAGGGCAACAATAAAACAAATAAAAATAAAAATTTATTTAATTTTCAAGTGTTATGTCGGCCCATTAGCGTGTCTCTCGACGGGAGATGGCTAGGCGTCTCCCAGTCTCGCAAGAAACGCCTGGGCATCTCCCCAGGAGACTTGGAGACGTCTCCCTGTCTCCGGCAGAGCATCGGCGGCCGTGGCGGGACGGTGGGAAACGCCAAGTACCCGTCTCCTCGTCCCCGAGACGTCCCCGTTTCCGAAACGCGACCAGATTGGGGGGGAAACGCGTTTCTGTGGAACACTGGTTAAAAGTTAAAAAATAAAATCTATAAAAAAATTCTTCTTCTGCGTTGGTTGTGGCTAGGGTTCCATTCGGTGGTGATGGAAAGGCTTTCGGCTTTGCTGGTTCTACCAACACTTGGGGTCGTCCTTATGCGTCTATAGTGCGGTTTGGTGCGCTTTCTTCACATTTGAGAGGAGCTTCGACGTCACGCAATGGGAGGAAGGGTGGAAAGTAGGACGCGACTAGGGGTCCTGTTGCTAGGGTTTGTCCATCGAGGGTGAAAAATATGCATTGCGGTGGGAAGAGATCAAGCTTGGAAGGTGGTGAACAGAATAGGGGGCACGACTGTGCCAATTCGACCGCGCTTTTGCTGCACTTGGGATTATTGGCAGATTCAAAGGGTTTTGGTCGGGTCTTGTTGAGCTTAATAAGTGGATTTCAAAGCATTGGAGCCCAGTTTTGGAGGGGGATGTCCAGATTTATCCTAATGCGAAGGGTTTCTTTGTGGTTGTTTTTGATAATAAAAAGGATAGGAGAACTGTGCTTTGTGATTATCAATAGAGCTGGGAAGATAGGGACCTATTATTGCTAAAACCGTGGCACCTAACTTTTGACCCCAATACAAATTTTTTTGAGAAGGCTCCTATTTGGGTAAGATTACCTTATTTACCTCTTCATTTTTGGTTTGAACCTTGTTTTGAAGTTGTAGGCAATACATTGGGAAAAATTTTGGATGTTGATGAAGTTACTACCAATTTTTTGCACACAACATATGCTTGCATTCTAATAGAAATGGACATCTCAAAGGTTCTGCCTCCAGCTGTTTGAAGTTCTCTGGTGGTGTGTGGGAACAAGAATTGGATTATGAAGGTTTACCATTTAGATGTAGATGTTGTTTTAAAATTGGTCATATTGCTGAGCACTGTTCCACACGCGAGAGGGATAATCAGGCATCATGGTGGAAAGAAGTTTCTCCCCACCATTATTTAGTGGAGGAGAAAGTGGTGAGGAATGAGTCGATGAAAAAAACTAATGGCGTAGTTTCAACTAGAACCCATAAGGACATAGCATCAGCTGTAGAATTTGGGGTGGTGCAGGGCAGTGACCCTAATGATGTGGGTGGGGTTTGGTCAATTGGGGAGTGTGTGGCCTTTTTTGAAGGGAGTAGCCTTCCTGATGAAGATATTGGAGAGCCCTCTTGATCGGATGATCAGGAGGAGAAATGGCAAACAGTCCAAAGAAAGAAGAAGAAGAAGAAGAAGAAGAAGAAGAGGGATCCTGTTTTTAGTATGTCACTTCGTTCGCATGATAAAAGGAAGAATAGGCATTGTTAGGAAGCTTTTGTTATTGGGGTTTCTTCTCTTTAGTGTATTTCTATTGTAACTCAGATTTTATGTGTTGCTGTTTTTGGCATTGTTGAAGTTGTTGGGTGCTAGGGGTTTGTGGGTTTGATGGTTTCTAGATGTAAGGTCCGAAAAAATTCACTTACTAATTATAACCCTTAATTGCCAAAATAATTTAATAGAATAAAATTTTCATAAAAAGGTGTGGAATAAGAGGAATAATTAAATTACTTTCATCACTAAATTCAAAAGGAATAACATACACCAATGAATCAAAGTATATCAAAACAAGGCTGTATCTTCATTAGTTTTAGCCATGTAGGCTTACACATGAATTATCATCTCAGCAATACATTTAAATTCAAATACTATAATGCAATTAAGGAAATAGCAAGATCATAAATGCAACCACAATAGAACCATACACAAAGAATTTTCATGAGTGGAAAACCTTCGTAGGGATGAAAAGCCACTCATAAAAGTGCCTCACTGGCAGAGCCTTACTGGCTACAAAATCTCAATGGTTACAAGATGCCTCATTGGCAATGATCATACTGTTTCATTGACATGACCATTCATTACATATTTTTGGATATCATGAATATCACACACAACAAGGAGCATAAGGAAGTTCTTTTACAAGTTACCTATCTCATAATAGTCTTTCATGCTCACAATATTAGCTATCAAACTACATTAAGTATGGATCTACTAGTTTTCCTCATCCTTTCTTAACGTTTGAACTTACATATATACTAATGTATTAGTATGACCAAATATACCTTTTATTTAGGCACAAGATCCCATATAGACATCATATACGGAAACAAATTAACGTTTAACCACTCACTATGTAGTAAAAGTACTCTTCAAATATCATAATTGTAAACCAAAGTTATTCTTGCAGTAAACAACTTATTCCTTAAATGTATTGACTAAGATAGTTGTTGCAGCATCACAAGAATCAAGTTAACATTGGTTGGAAACCCCTTACCGATCAACCATCCCATCGCTAAATTCTCTTGGAATAAATGGTGCACAAATTCACAAAGATTAGTAAAGCCAACGTTAGATGGATAATCAAGGAAGTATAAAACAAATACTAGTAGTGAGAACAATTATCCATTAGTAAAAGATAACTTATTTATTTCTCATCAAACTATTAATGATACCATCTTATATTCCAAACAATATTTCATCGCACAACAAAATATATAAGGAAATTACTCACTATTACCTTAAGTAATAATGTTCAATACAATATAATACAAGTGAGAACAATCACCTATTAATAGAGAACATATTTAATTCGGATCAAACTAATATATATATATATATATATATATATATATATATATATATACCATACAATTTTCACCAAATAAAAGACTATATAAGGAAATGACTTACTATTGCCCTAAGTACATAACCCTCAAGGGATAATACCAAACACGTAAGCTATAATGATTACTAAAATTTACTTGATAATCTTTCACAACAAAATTATAATATAATCATTTACTTCATCAATTTCTTCGTCAAAAAAACCAATTCTTTGTAAAATGAAATATTAGAAGTTAAATATTCCAAGCATGTGTTTCTATTGAATTTAGATTCCTTTCCTAATGAGTTATTCATTAAATACTTCTCATGGTAAACTACCGAAATCCAAAAGAAAAGTTTAGAATGAACAATACCAAGGTCTAAAGTTACTATCAACTTTGTAAAACAACCAAATGAACAATAATTTCTAATAATGTATTTTGTAGACCATTTTCAAGAACTATTATGGAAGTAGTAATGAAACAGAAGTGAAAAGCTAAGAATGTAACTGAAAAGTTGGGCTAGAGCTGGAATTAATTGCATTTTGGAGTACAGATCATTCTACGAGGTTCATTTTCAGGAAACTCATTACGAAAATGAAGAATTTCTCTTACAGAACTGTTTCAGTTAACCAAACCATGTGATGAGTAGGAGGGAGTTGAGTCAATCCAACTGGTGAATAAGTAATTTGTGTAATTCTGATGATACTTTCTGCTTTAGTGCATTCTGGCTTTGTGTTGTTTAAAACAGGGTCATTGGCATTGCCGAATTCTTAGGAGTACTAAACTATTATACTACATTTTTCTATTGAGCTTTGACATTCCATAATGTTTTTCTCTTTTCTATGTGACTTCCGTACTCCATAATGTTTTACTTTTCTAAATTAAATTTTGAAGTATACTTTCTAACATTATATCCAACGTCGAAAGTTGTCTTCAAGCTACAATGATCCTAGCAAGAATAGAACACAGGTAAACTCTTTGAGAACCCGTCTACGTGCATACCGGAGCTTTAACACAGCATATGCCGCCCTTCTTGCCAGCCTCTTTTGGATGAGTTCATCATAAAAGGAAGTTGTCTTTCCAGTTCCAAAAGTTGCATGTAGAATAAGGTCACAACATATTTGATAATAAGATTTTATGGATCTTTTAGTAATTGTATTGGGCAGGAGAAATGTAAGATTTCCCAATTCTTAACAACATTCTTCCTGCGTATGATCATACAGAATGCTATGATGCACAGACCCGAGTTGTTAATGAGAAATTCAACTATTTAATCAACCTGAAATGCCATGTCTACAGAATCTCACCCAATCATTTATCCTATGCAGGCCTTTATGCCATGAAACCTAATCTCAAGGATGCTTATATCAAGTAAACAAACCAAAGAACTCTACATTTCTCAACCAATTTCCAGATCTATTGAACTTAGAATAAGGTAAACAATATTAATATCTCAGAGATAGGAAATATTAGCATGAATACAAAAGAATGCGTTCCCCAACGATACAGTCGATCTGCACCATTTTGTTTTCTCCATACTCCAAAGGGGCGCCCTCAGCATAATGCTTCTAATATCGCTGATGAAGATTTTTCTATCCAATACGAGAGACAAGAGATACCTAAAGTTCGAATACTGACGAGAGGGAAATACTCAAATCAAGGGATGAGAATTTGAGGTCGACCCATAAAAATTAAATTCGTGAATAAAACAATAACGAATTGGTAAGATTGAAGAGCACAAAGATATACTGAGAGGGGGGGGTGAATCAGTATATCAACAAATTTTTACCTTCTTACTTATTTATCAACTTTAAATATACATCAACTATTTGAGATGAACCAATTTACACAAGTTGCCACAACTTTTATTGAAATGATTTTTACAAAGTAGGCACCAGCCTACAGATTTACAACTGGATAATTTAGTAGGACACAACCTACAAGGAACATCCAAACCTTTATAACTTTAGTAGGCACCTACCTACAAGGAGTACTAGCCCCTAATGCAAGGCACCAACCTTGACTTGATGGTTGCAAGATGATGCCTTCAATCTGACCTGCACTATCCCAAACCTCCAATCTGCCTTTGGTGATTAATGATCTCACACTCAGCCCACACAAGGAGATGGGACTTCAGATTTTGAATGCTTTCTTACACACACAACCACACAGCAAACTAAATATTAAAGATGCATATATATGTTGTTCAATGTTTATATGCCTCTTTATAAAGATCACATCTCTTCATTTGATCTGCCTCTTCATAAAGATCACATCTCTTCATTTGATCTGCCTTTTCATAACTAAATTCTAATTTTATCTCCTTCCTTTTATATTTACTCATTATTAATTTTAATGAATGATTATACAGTATATCGATTCAGCCTTCAGATGGAATAATACAACTCTTCAAAAAAGCTTCGACCCCTTTAGATAAAGATGCAGTCATTTCCAGACCGATGCAACACTTGAAAATACATATCCAACAACAGACATCTGAAAAGACAAATCACCCGATTGCTATTCTCAAACAACTGTTTTAATTAGTGCGTCTTAATTTATCGATTTTTGATGATAAAAAAAGGTATCTTTGTGTTCGCGTCTGAAGAATAAAAGGGACGCCTCTGTGTTCGCATCTGTTGAGAAATAAAAGAACACATCTTTGTGTTAGCATCTGTTGGTTAGCGAATTTCTTTTGATTAATATCTGAAGACTTTAAAAAGAGACGTCTTTTTATCCGCCTCTATTAGTTAGCGGATGATTTTATTAATCAAATACTTATAAAGGGACGTCATCTGTTCATCCGCCTCTATTGGTTAAATACGTATACTGATATATGTAACATGTTATACTTCATCCGCCTCTATTGATTAAATACGTATACTGATATACGTAACATGTTATACTTCATGACTTCTATTGAATAAAAAACTGAAGATTTCGATCTTAATTTCTTAAACTGTATTACAAGATTCGATCTGTAGAATTTATGGATTTCTTCGAACTGAAATAAAAATGCCTTTGTGCTGCACTTGGATATTTTGATCTGTATCTTTATTTTAATTTGTAGGTGATGGTGATGATATCCATTCGATTTTATCCATTAATGTGTAGCACTAATCTCTGATCTGGAATGCACAACATACAAACTGAAATATTCAATGACGATCTATTTAGACTCTTTGTTTTGACATTTTATGATATCATCCACGCCACTTTATTTCAATACTGATTCTTGACATCAATGACAATATTTCTAACAAAGATCTGAGAATCGATACCATGGCTAAGAACAGAGACAATGCCAGAGCTAGAGTGAAGGCATAAGGCTACGGCTTGGAACAGATTAGACCATTAAGGCAAGGAATATGAAACAATAATTTTAGGAACAACAATCAGCTCTCATGAAATCAAATCTAAATATAGAATGCATGCAAGAGAATTAATAATCATGATGTTTTTTTTTTTAAAACAGAGAGTTATATATTACTTTTGAAGGATTTTATGAGATTAAGTTGCAGACATCAAACACAAAAGACGATATATGAAATTTGAATACAATGGAGAGTAACTGTTAATATCCTTCTCGGAGTTTTGTATATCTTTGCTCTATTTCCTCCTCCTTTCAACCTCCCCCCTCTCATCTCCTCCCCCAAACCCTCATATCTTCACTGCCCCAGAAAAAGGAACTCAAAGTAGAATGTCTTTTCAAATTCCTTCTAACCATTCCAAGAATTCTTTTCCCACTCACAAAAGAAAACATCTTTCTTGTAACTTCCCTCAGATTAATGCAAGAAATAATCAACAGTTCTTTAAGCATTATCATTTATTTATTCATTAGTAATCACAACTTTTATATATTATCTATTCATTTTATATTAATTATTTATTTTCAAAAGATTATAATCTTACTGATTATAATAATATTTTCTTGGTTAATAATAGTAAATCAGAATTTATCACAGTTAGAGAGGGTTGTAACACCAGATGTTTTCTTTCTCTGTTGTAACTGCTGGTTTTTCTATTGAATAAAATTATTGCGGGTTTGACCCGCCTTTACCAATAAAAAAAAATATTAAGTTTTCATTATAAATTTTTAAAACATTAGAGTTTTATTGTTTAAACTTTAAAGATTTAAAACTTTAAACAATGAAAAAAAATTAAAAAACAAAAAATACAAGCAGCCCCTTTTGTGCGCGTCCCTGAGCTGGAGAAGTGCTAACTCTCCCACTTTTGTCACCCCTATCTTCTGCAACCCCTTCTTTTGCCGCCTATAAAATTGCAAGTAGTGCTTACTTTGCATTCAACTTGGTCGCTTGGTCGCGTGTCTGCAGAGAGAGCAAAGAAATTTGCCTCTAGAAACAAACAAAAAAAACCAATGAAAACATGTTAGGGTTTCTATTTTGACTTCAAAATGAAGGAAAAAAGTTTTTAAAACTGCGCCGACATGTTGAAACGCGTTGCAAATGGGTGAAAATTGCCATGCCATCTTGGAGTTGTCAAGATTCAGTATAATTATTTTGGAAACATTTGAATGAATGAATGAATGTTTTTAATTATGTCAATGTTTTTAATTATGTCCACGAGACTAGCCAGTCTATGGGACCCACTAAATGAAACTGAAAACTGCCTTTGCCAAAACAACAAAACAACTGCCGACCCCACCGAACTACTTCCTGTTGTTTTTTGGCTCTTTGCTGATTTTGTTTCTTCTGCCATGTATTTCGATCAGGGTTTCAACATGAAAAGTGCAGTATCTTGACCGATTCCACAAGGTTTTTGGGACGTGTTGATGAGTGTTTTATCATCCACCAAACATCAGAATAAAAATGTCCAAAGACACTTTATCCTGTCTTGAAAAACCACCGCACAGGCGATTCCAAGGTTTCTTTAGTCGGGTCTCGACGTGTGGATAAGCTCAATGGTCGTTGTGATAATGCTGGTAATAAACAAGGGGACTTACGTAGAAAGAACTTCACTAGTTCGGGACTTAGGAAATTTATCTTTAAAGGCTCTCAATTAGGACTTTCAATTGTGGATCTCAAAAAAAATGGCAAAAAGAATAGGGTTCAGAGAATCTAGTCTAAGCCTAAGAACTCAAGAGACAGTAAGGACTCGGTGAAGGGAAATAAACCACACTTTGTTTCGCCTCCTGTTGGACAACATACGCAAAATGGGTGCAATCTTCAAGGGGTTTGTGAGAATAATTTTCAAACCTCGAATGAGGTTGAAGTTAAGCTTCCACGATTAAGAGCTCAGGCTAACTTTACAAATCGAATGCAAATCATCCATTCGAAAAAAGTATGAGCTACACTTCACCATTGAGTCAATGCGATCAATCTCTCATTCAATTAACAACTTTCAAAGCAAATTCTACTTAACCTAACTTTAACTCTAATCTATGGCAGAAGATAATATGCAACCTCGCTTACTATTCAACAATCAGAAGTTATTCAAGGCAAATCATGCTCAAGAGCTTTTATCATTCAAAATAGTCTAAATGCGACAATATACATAATCTGTCTCCACACAAATGAAAATGAGAGAGCACTAGTTTATATAGAGTTCCAAAAATGAAATGAATGGCCGAGATTAAAACAAGATTAACGGCCAAGATTATTACAACCAAACCCTAATTAGGGTTTCCCAAATCAACAAGAGTTAACCATCAGAAAACTATCAGAAAAGTGGCAGTTCTAGCTATAATCAAGGAGATGCGTCCTTATCCATCTGAGTAGCATTGTGCTTGGCGAATCTGGACACTACGGCAATGACCTCGTCCATCGTGACAGGCGGCAGCATGCTGATCCGGAATTCGAGTCCGTCCAACTTCTCGGCGCATCTAGCAAAAGTACCTTCCCAGTCTGCCTCCTGTTTCTCAAAATCCTTCCGAATGGATGAGAGTCTTGCCACTCTCGCAAAGTCTTGTTTCAAGAAAGGTCCAGTGGTCGAGAAGAAAGTTTCTTGAACTTTGTGCTTTAGTCTCTCTAACTGCATGTCGTTCTCCCGGATGATCTCACGGTCGAACACATCTGTAGTTATCATGCAAATCCTCTCCTGGATTTTCCTGACCTGTTCTTCAATTCCAAGCCCATCGATTCTTGCCTTCTCCAAGACCTCTTCTCTTATTGTCACTGCCCAAAACCAGTGATGAAAATCATATGCTGCCCCTGCAGCAATCACCCTTTTATCAACTAACTCCTCCCTCGGAGTGCTCTTCAAAATTCTAAGGCTCGGAATAAGCCTTTCTTGCATATCCGGGATACCATCCCATGTCTCTGCCATATCCATCAACCTAGAAAGGAACGAAGAGGTTCGTCCATAAGCAAGCGCCAACTTTTCCATGAACAAGGCTGCTTCCATGCCTTCACCTGCCATCCAGTCTTGTGCTTCCCTGGCCGTTACCATCCCATGCTCAACTTCCTGAGTCATCTCCTGCGATGAATTGAGGAGAGGAGGAACAGTTGCATTGCCCTGATCAAGCGGCTGGGTCAAATGCTGGATATATTCTTTGAGGCGTTTGACCTCCTCCTTATATTCCTTCTTCTTGGCCACTTCTTTCTCCAGTCTCGCTTTAATGGTCGAGACGGAATTATCTAACTCTTCTACTTCCTGACCTTTCGAGGTCGGGCCAAGGTCAACAGTGGTTATAACATACTCCTGTGGAGTGATTTCGTCCTGTGGCTTATCCACTGTAGGTACTGCAATGTGCACGGAACGGTCGCCTGCCTCGTTTCTCTGAATGGTAGAGAACTTCTTGGCGGGCTTCTTGACTGCGACCTGCTCTAATCTTGCCAAGAAATCGGCAGTATCATCTTCTTCTTCTTGTTGAGGCTCAGCAGGCACATGAACCTTCATCCTTTCCAACAACCAGTCTGGAATTGTCGACTGTTCAATGCCATCCTCTACTTGAACTTCCTCTTCATTCGGGGCATCCATAACCTCCCTGAGAGTGGAAATCATTCCCTCCTCGAAGTCCTTGTTCCGTGCCTCCATATCACTGTCTGAACCTAAAATTTCTGTGCCTGTTGGTGACGCAGGCTCTTCATCATCTAGTTGAATAGGCTCATCATTTACTTCCTGAGCTGCAAGAGGTTCAAGCATTTCCACCAAGGAGTCGTCTATATTGGTCACAAACTGGTCAATGTTCCTGGATACTGCCGACCGAGAAGGTTCTCCCTTATGCCTCTTGGAAATAGGCTCAGCACTTGGCATTATTTCTTTTCTTTTCTCTCCAATCCCGACCAAGTCTTAATGGGATGCACCAGCATTGGAAGAGTATGATTCTGATTCGCTCAACAAGTCATAGGTGAGCGTGATTCCTTTTTGTCTCAGTTCTTGGGTGTGGTAATCAACCCACCATTGAGAATATTTCGTCACTGGCCTCATTAGGGTGGCTAGGTCTGCGTGCTCAGGCTCTGACTATTTCACCGGAGGGAGAGGTCGGCTTTCCTCAAAGCGTGGCTGGACATGGTTTCCATCATCTTGAAGCTGATCAGGCACTCGGCAGAACTCAATTGTTCTCATGAAATCCAAGGACATCCTGGACCACATCTTCCGTCTGACCTCATACTCATCCGCAGCATTTGCCCAGAAATCCTCCAATTCCATCCTGTGCTTATATTTTCTCCCTTCCACTGTCCGGATATTATGATGTGGGTCATAGTTAACCCTGGACTTGTATGCCGTGAAAGGGTACCATTGGATCTCTAATCTTGCACTTTCAGCCGCCTGTGCTGATGGACAGTATCTAGCATGTTCCCGGTGAAGAATGGGAATGTGATGGATGCTTTCTTGGTTGGCCTCTGAATATTTTGGTACTCTTCTAATTGTCTTAAAACCTCGAGCAATATCATCCGATTAGTTAGATAGATAGGCAATTTATAGGGATTTCCAGTAAATCCCTGGATCCTGATATATGTAAATTTAGGGAACTGGATGAACCAAGACCCATATTTGCTGATAAGACTTTTTGCTTCATGGCTCAGCCTTTGGTGCACTCCTCCTTGAAGCTTTCTAGTAATGTGCATTAGGAATGCATCATGTACCCTCCTGAAGTGAGTCTTCTCCTTCAACTGGAGCTGAGGATAGCAGTCGTAAGGCCTGAGCTCGTTTTCCCCATTGCCAATTCTTCCCTTGCAGATCAACCCTGGATATTTGTATGACCTGGCCAACAGGTATACCACATATGAACTCATGTGAAAAGACTTGGTCTTTTCAAGGTTGATCAACTGCTCATGGAGGTTGTCACTTATCATCCGTGACCAATTGAACATTTTGACTCCAGAGGTGATCTCGTCGATAAAATAATACATCCAACTCTCAAAGAAGGCGCCCTGCGGGTTGCCAGCTACTCTGTTCAGCATCAGCACAATATCCCCAAAATCCTCCTTGAAGTCCGTGCGGCGAGGCCTCTTGGGCAACTTCTTGATTGATGGCTTTGGCTTGTCCATCCAAACCTTGTTGACTATTGTGGCACATAGATTTGGCTGACTGTCATATAGCATTTTGGCTTCTTCTTTGGTCTTATAGACCGTTCTTGAATGCTCTGGAATGCCGAAGGTCTCCTGGATTGACACTTCATTCAAGTGTGCCAAAATCCTTCCGTCAAGGGCGATAATCTGTCTTTTTTGAGCATCATAATGGCGAGCACACTCCACCATTAACTCTGCACAATCCATTGCCGAAGGGAATCCAGCTGCTTGGAATATCCCGTTTCTGACCATTCTTCTGGCTATTGCTGTGGGAAGTCCCTTCTGACCGTATACTCTTTTCTTAAATTCGTCAAAATCCACATGTCCGAGGTCAGTATCCACGACATTCTTCCACTTCGAGATGACTTTGGTCTCCTTCTGAGCACCCTTGTTGGCGAACTTCATTTTCAGCTTCCTAGATAATCCGCCTGCCGTGTCCGTCAACCTGCATTCATAAAATTAACATTAATATAAAGACCTTTAAAATAATTTAAACCTCGCGCCTTGGATTCGAAAATTAACTTTCAGCTGTTCAAATAATTAAAAAATTGCGAAAAAGCAAGCTGAAAGTGACTTCGATGGAGTTGAAAATTCTGCCAAAACTTCGTTAAGATGAAAGTACATAAAAAGATAGCAAATTTAATTGACTAATCACCAAACCTCAGCGAAGGACCGTTAAATGCAAATCAGATTAAAAAATCTGATTTTTTTTTTGAAAAGTGCGCCCCTCTTCAAGAAGAATTCAGCTTTGAATAAATATCCTTTTCTTTTCCCTCGAAAAATTCCTCAGCATAACACTGCTTCTCTCTCTGGGAAAATTCGACTTTGCTTATGGACGAATTAATTGCCTGACAATTTCGAGAAAGAATAAATTTCTCTTCAGCTGTGTGTGAAAAATGAGTTGTTGAAACTCATTATAATGCTGAAGGATTGAATTTAATTTAGCAACTGCCATATTCTTTCTCGATCTCGATTTGTTTCATTTATCCAAACAGGCAACTTTCCTTTATTTTTCCGACAAGGATCAGTCTCGAGCTTATCCGAGCAAATCTTCAAAATTTGATTTTTTTATTTAATGTTTATCTTTGATTTTTCGAATTTTTAAATAAACATTAAATAATTTAATTAAATTCATGGCGAATTTAATTCTTTTCTCGCCGGATTTCGTCTTTGCTTGGCGTGCTTTATTTTCTTCCAATTCTCGTCTGGCGAATTTGATTTTGTCCAAGGCATTTTTAAATTCCAAATAGTTGAAAATTAATTATTAAAATATTAAAATATTTTAATTAATTCCAACCCGTTCGTTTTGGACCCATGGCTATTTCGATTTTTCTTCCATTTTTCTTGGCTGAGAGTTTATTTTCCGATTTCACCCTTAATTTCGTCTAGCCAAACCAAATCTTAAGCCATTCCGTCGAGAATTTCATTGCCAGATCCCTAATTTTCTTTGTCGAGGCGAGATTTTAAGCTTATTTTGCTCTGCCAAAGTCAAATATTTCCTTGCTCAGTCGAATTTTTCTAGGCAAAATCCTTGTCCGAATGTCTCCGTTGGGCGAATTTCCTTGATGTCTGACATATTCTCCTTCCTTCTGACCAAGGACGATCCTTCCTTTCTCCCTGCCTTGCGCATTTTTCTTTGGTCAAAGTTGACAATTTCTCGACATTTTCCATACTTAGGCAAATTTTGTCTCTTTTCCTCATCGTGCTAGGCACATTCCGTTTTATTCTTTGCCATATCCTGATCCTCTTTAGCACATGCCCTTTCAATCTTGGCATTTGTCTTCTCGAAAGTGTCACAATACTTTGGTCAACGTCTTCATTTCTCATCCCTTAGCCTCTGTACTTAGGCAAATATTCGAACCTCTTCTTTGGATTTGGCCTTGACACTTAGCCAAAAATCATCATCCTATCATCTTAGGCGGACTTCCTTGGCATCTTGGACGAACGTCATGGATGTCTTTGATACTTTGCTAGCTCCTTCTAAGCGCATGGTGGACATTTCTTAGGTCTTTGGGATGAGCATCTTGGACGTCCCTCTTTTCTAGGGCGGATTTCCTTAACATTTTGGCATTTACTCATCCTTTGGAAAGGATTCTCCACTTCTTTAGGCTTTCATACTTAGAAAATTTCGAAATTTCCCCTCTTGATAGGTATTGACACTTAGCAAATATTTTGATTTTCCCTCACTTTACATGTCTAGGCGGACTTTCCATAACCTTCAGCCAAGTCCCACCTTTTAAGGACGGACTTCCTTAGTATTTTGGACGAGTCTTCAAGCATATGGCGGACTTCTAAGGCCTTTTGGACATCCTTTAGAGTAAATGGCGGACTTTAGAGCATGCAAGGACATGGGTGGCGGACTTCAAAGGGGTCAAGGATGTGCTTCATGATGCAAGGGCGGACTTTGGAGGCTTATAGGATATCCCCCTTGGCAGATGGCGGACTTTGAAGGCTTGTAGGATGTACATGGGCGGACTTCTTGACCCTTTTGGACATCCCTCTTGGCAGATGGCGGACTTCAAAGGTTGCATGGATGGTCTTGGGCGGACTTTAGAGCATGCAGGGATGTTGCCTCAAGATGCAGGGATATGCTTCCCAAGTGCTGGGCGAACTTTAGAACTTTCTAGACCTTCATACACCTTCCTTAATCCTTCTTCCATGGCGAATTTTCCAGTTTTGAACAGATTTTTCACAAATTTCACCATTTAAGAACTGATTTTCATGATTTCACCTTCAAATCTGATTGATCTTGAACTGGTTTTGACTGGTTTTTCCAGATTTTTGAACGTTTTCAGTCTGATTTTCATGCTTTTTACTTGTTTTTTCAGATTTTTCAAAAAATTTCAATTTTTTTCATTTTGATTTTCTGAGAGTTCTATTGAGTTTTTCGAACTTCTGAGTGCGTTTTCAGAACTCGGGACCCTTCTAAAAATAGAAATTTTCCAAAAATAGAAACTTTCCAAAAATAGAAACTTTCTAAAAATAAAAAAAGCAACCCTAAAAAATAGGGAACCTCGTTTGGTCCAAAAATGCTAAAAATGAAAAATCGAAAAAGCAGCTTTCCCTAAAAAGTAGGAAGTCTCAGAATTGGCCAAATTCATAGTCGATCTTCGTCTCTTGGGCCTTCTGAGCGCTTCCATGACGTCTACGCACGGATTCAAGCATGAACTACTGACTTGGCTCGGGCAACTCTTGGCAAACTGACCTGAAACCCTTAGCAAAATGATCTCTCGTAACCGTTGCAAGGAGATAGAACCCTAAAAACTAGTAGGCAACTGGGGGTCCCCATCAGCGATGGGGCGATGTATGAAAAGGTCACAACAGGACGTACCCGAAATTGTCGAGTAAACAGGCCGATTCGGTAACATAGCTCTTATATCAAAAAATCTAAAACAAAATTCCCAATTTTTCATTAATGAATTTCATTTAATTTGTGAGTATTCTTAGGTCATTCTAGACTTTCACTCCACAAATATCTAATTTTGAATGCGAGTTAAAATTTATTTTCAAGAATGAGACAGGGCTTTTGTTCTTACTTCGCTCCGATTATTTTCTCTAGCTCAAGAATCTATATCTAATTTTTGTTTATTATGAATAGCTTGGGAGATTGGTTTTGGTTCGTAGATCAATTTTATTTACTTATTTTCTTTGATAGGATTCCAAACTCTGCCCATTTTTTCTCATTGGCGTTCTTGAGACCATGACATAATATGTGTTGAATCTTGAGGTAAGTCACTTTGCATGGTTTCAGTGACTTTATTTTGTGAGTCTATACACAGTCAGATAATTTTTTTCTTGTGCTTTATTTCATTCTAACAACAGAATTAGGACAATTTTTCACTGGCCTAGGGACTCATTTGGCATCTATAGTTATACCTTATTCTATCTTCGGCACGTAGGCATCCCCTAGCTATGTTTCCTAGCGGTATCCCTTCCTGTTGAAATATGGTAGCTTCGGTCAGATATAGAAATGATGATCATATGTGTGTGTGTATATATATGTCAGTATGTCAGTATGTACACACACACACACACACACACACACATATATATATATATATATATATTAATTGTATACATCATCATTTATATCGAAATCTACTACATTCCAAGTATATTATCGATCTGCATTTAGAGGTTATTAATTGCGGATTATTAGCATTTCATGTTTCATATAGGATCCCGATCGAGCATCATTATCGGTGATCATTTCCAGATTGGATATTGTTTATTTGTGCAAGATAAAATCAGATCAAACTTAGTAATCATTTATGTTTATTAAGTAACTAACTCTGAATTGCTGATCGGGTGTTTAGTTTAGATGAAAAGGCACAATTCATGAGACATCTCATGAACGGACATGCCTCCACTTTGTGGAGACATGTCCGCTCATGGGATGTGTCTCTTCCTTATATATTTAATGTAGATCCGATCCACAATTGGAGATATCGAAATCAATAAATTTTCTGCTCTTGTAGATCGAATACCATTAAAGAAAATTCAGACTTGTTGAACTCTTGGAATTAACATGGTATCAGAGCCATGGTTAAAAATTCACAAGTTTGAATTTCTTAATCTATATCCCCTTCCAAGCACATACTCCACCAGTTCAAACGTAGCCGGGAGATTTCCGATGGCATGATGGCTGCGTAGCCTCTGGCTTTCGCCATCCTTATACACCACATTGCTACACTCGAGAAGGATTTGATTATTTGAGAGTCATTCATCTTATGTTATTTGCAAGAAAATCAGGATATTTGGGGAAGACAGTTTATGATTAAATAAGTGCGTGTGGTTACTGGGAAGCTTTCGGTGAAGCATCCTAAATAATCAAATGTTGTGTACGAGCCAGTCCGCGAGGTTGTGGTACTGGGTATTTGTAGTTTAGCGTCAACTTCTAGGAATTCCAGATAACGTATCTTAATGGGGTTCTATTCAGTCTGTTAAACATAAAATATATTTCTATACTTTTCCGCACTTCAGTGAAGTACATCTACATACATATTGCTTAAAGTTGGAATTTGTATTCTCAATGAGAGGAGACTAAAAGCATATAAGGAAATGGGCACTCAGGAATAAAGCAAAGGGGATCAAGAAACGTGTGAAGCAGAGAAGGATCGTGGAAAATAAAGAATCCTGGTCGAGTACAAGAGAAGCGTCAAACTCAGTTGTATTCAAGTGTGTACTCTTTGATTGTAATTGTATTCGAGTATATACTCTATGACACATTTGTATAGCTTGTGACCTTGAATTCAAGTATGTACTTCATGACAGATGTACTCTAATACATGACGGGGAAGACAAAGTCATCGCTAGGCATATTAAAGGATGGTATTGAGTAAACAAGGCAAATCGTGGATGTATTAATCACTGAAGGTTACAAGGATATCGCAAATGTCTGAGAACAAAGAAATGATTGGGGTTTTACACGGGAACTCATGGAGTGGAGTTAAAGATATAAGTGTTTGTATGCTCCGCGCTAATAGTTTGTGTGAGGGAAAAAGCCGTTTGTATTTCATCTCTGCCAATGAATCTATGAATAGAGACGTGAAGGCCTAGAGCAATTATGTCGTTGCATGATCAGGTGGTATGAGGTTGACGTTGGGCATTCGATTTGTATTTGAGCAAGGGCACTTATAAATATATATTCATATAGTGTCGTGTCAATCTTAACCATCATCAGAACAGGGGTAATCTGGAGATTGATATTTATTCCTCGTCCTATGCATATTGTCACGACAAGACATTGAGGGAGTCTTTCCGGCTTCTCCTGAAATTACTACATCTATTCTCTTTCGCGGAAGACTGAGTTAGAGCGAATAATATATTCGCCAGCACAGTCGACTATACTTGAGGAATCCGGCTATATTTGGGAAGGTGATCAGGACTATGCTTTTGCCATCGTTGACATTTCAAGTGCGGATAAGCTAAATTTATCAAGCTGAGAATATTAATCCTTATGAGGGGGCGATTTGTGAGTTGTTCCTTGGGTGTTTTACTGTTGTCATCACAGTGTTTGTAGTTGCATGTTGCCATACAATTGCATAAAGATATTGCTACATGTCTAGAAAATACGATTCTATCACTGGAGGAAATATCTATTCGGAGCTGTGTTCGGGCTTGAGTGGCCTTGAACCTGACGAAGGAAGATTGTGGATCGAGATAAGTATCCTTATGTTTAGATTTTTGAAATTTAGGGTAAAATTTCAGTTTGCTAAGTTGTGCAAATCTGAATTTGGTTATTTTAATCATGTGTGTTTAGTCAAAATTGCGGTTTCTCTTGAATAAGAGATCTTTGTGACAAGATCCTGTGGAGATACCTCTATTCCTTGCAATTGTGAAGATCTCTGAGTGTGACTTTGAGATGAAAATAGAACTGCATATTTTCGTTGTGATTGGATGATCACTTCGATAAAATTCTCTTTGTGTTTGGACTGCAATGTTGCCTTGAGAAGGCTGGTCCGATATTGAATATGCTGGCTGCATAATGTGTGTTGTGCAGATTGTCTTTTGTTATACTGAGATTTGCACTCTCGAGAGGAGTAAAAGATGGAAGGAAAATTTATATCAGAATTCAATAAAGATAAGTTTCTTTATCGCTTCATTCTGATCCTTTGATATATTTCCCTTTAGGTTGATTTACTTATTCATATTATAACCTGAGATAGTAAATCTTGTATGATTCTAGCTTTAATATTTCTTTGGATAATTATAAACTGTTAGTAATCTCTCTCTAAAATGCTTTCAGGACAAGGTGATGAGAGATTGCTTAGTGATGAAAAGCCCGAGGCATCTTGTGAGGAAGTCATGCCGACCAAAGAAATGATCAAGCGTGAAGGTACAACTTGCAGCCATGGGACTGAGTTGGTGGCTAGAGGGAGTTCACTTCTAGAAGTCTTCTTTGCAAGCTCTGAAGCAGGGATCAAGAGGGAGTTATGTGACTCACTGAGAAGAAGTGTAGGTTGCAGTGTTGCAAGGCCAAGTCTTAAACCCTTGAAAGTCCTCTTCAACTGCTGAGATCAAAATTGCTCTAAGACTGTCATCTGGATTTGATATTGGTAGCTCCGCAAACCTATTCAGAATAGAGTGATCTGCTATGAGGTCGAAGAGGTCTACCCTGAACTCTCTACAGTACCAGAGGTGTGCACTGGAAAACATTTTCCTAAAGCATGTGTTGCAGGCAATCTTGGACGATGAGGTCAGAAGGTTGATGCAAGTGCTTGAAGATTCAGAGGGAGCCTACTGAACCTAAAGAAGATAATCGAAAGAGTACCTCTGGATGTTGTTTCAAGTTGAGGTCTACGATGATATCCTGGTGTAGCAAAAAACAGTCTTCAGTTGCACAAAGCTCAACAAAAGTTGAATACATTGCAGCCTCTATGGGAGCAAGAGAAGCAGTTTGGCTTCGTAAATTGCTTGTGGGACTCTTTGATCTAAGCACATTGAGATCCCCTATCATTATGTAAGAGATATGGTAGAAAGGAAAGTGATCCAGTTGGAGTATGTTAGTACAAATGATCAAACTGCAGACATTCTCACCAAGCCTCTCTCCCGAATCAAGGTAGAACACTTTAGGAAGAAACTTGGTATGGTTGAAATGTAATTTGATACTTATATTTGAAATTCAAATTGTTTATAAATTGTACTAATATATAAAGATGTTTAATGTGTAAACTCTTTTGTCATGTGTGTGACTCCATGACCTTATGGGCCTACTCCCCTTGTGTACATTATTGAAAGGTGACGATCTTTCAATAATGAACACTTGTATTTGACATTGTAAAGTGACGACTCTACAATGATGAGTTGAACTATCATGATAGATATCATGTGACTTGATATCTATGGACATGTCATGATAGTATCTCTTGGACACTTTTGATGAATATCATGGGACCTGATATCAGTTGAAGATCATTGTGATCCTTAAGAGATAATCATGGTGGATAATTATATATTCGTGGATATGCCATGAATTATGGTAGACATCATCTGACTTGATGTTAGTGCACATACCATAATGAAGATGTGTTATGAAGAATGTCAAGTGACTTGACTCTCTTAGAAGCATACCATATCTTCTGATATCACAAGTAAGGTGATATCACTATATACTTGGTTAGTGTTATCTTCCCTAGCTAAGAGGGAGTGTTGAAATATGGTAGCTTCGGTCAGATATAGAAATGATGATCATATGTGTGTGTATATATATATGTCAGTATGTCAGTATGTACACACACACACACACACACACACATATATATATATATATGTATATATTAATTGTATACATCATCATTTATATCGAAATCTACTACATTCCAAGTATATTATCGATCTACATTTAGAGGTTATTAATTGCGGATTATTAGCATTTCATGTTTCATATAGGATCCCGATCGAGCATCATTATCGGTGATCATTTCCAGATTGGATATTGTTTATTTGTGCAAGATAAAATCAGATTAAACTTAGTAATCATTTATGTTTATTAAGTAACTAACTCTGAATTGCTGATCGGGTGTTTAGTTTAGATGAAAAGGCACAATTCATGAGACATCTCATGAACAGACATGCCTCCACTTTGTGGAGACATGTCCGCTCATGGGATGTGTCTCTTCCTTATATATTTAACGTAGATCCGATCCACAATTGGAGATATCGAAATCAATAAATGTTCTGCTCTTGTAGATCGAATACCATTAAAGAAAATTCAGACTTGTTGAACTCTTGGAATTAACACTTCCAATAAGCCTATTTACTCGGAAGCATTTGGAGTTGACCTAATTGAGTCAAACAAACAATGGCTCCACCTACCATATTAACTAGTTTTGATTCAATTGATTTAACAATTGCCTCTTCAACTAATCCCCTAACAGTTCTCTAGGAACAATGGGAAAAATCATAGGAGGGTTGTATCTTTAGATAGTAGGGTCCCACTTTCTATAGTTGCTAATCGATTTATTTCTATGTCGGTCAAGAGTCATGTGCAGTGGTCCAAGTATGTGGTCGAGTTTCATGTTGCAACTATAGTTTAGTTATCCTCCAAGGAATGTTCACTTGAATGTAGGGGCTTCAATAGGGTCTTTGTATTGAAGGACATAATAGCATGCCATAAGACTAGTCCATGCTCCACTTCCTTCGTAGAGCGGCTAAACCCATTAGCTTATTTTATTTCATTCTAAAACAATTTTGTTGCTATCTATTAAACGAAGGCATTGAAGATGTGGTTTTATCTAAGGCTGTACTCATATATGATATTAGTGTAATACCTAGCGTTAGATGCCTATTTGTTTCTTCAAGTGTAGAGATATTTTACTCTCAAATGAATCTTGCATTTATTTGGTGGTTCTAAATTTTTGTTTTATTTTGTTTTCCTTGTTTTTAGTTATTCTTTAAAAATTATCAACTCTTGTTTGATTTGGAGGTTTGGAGCTTTAATTTTCATTTTTATCAGAGGAGTTCAAAAAGTTTTTTGACAACACAATAACGTTTCTTTCATTCTCTTATAATATTGAAGTTTTTATTTAGACAAAAATTAACATGTTTCTTATTGACTATTTTCTTTTTGCTTTGGATAAATTGTATTGATACTTTTGACAAGTGGGACAGTTAAGTCTATTCTAAATTATGGGTTGGACTAGTTGATTAAAATTTGGAGTTTCTATTTGACCTATATTATTATTTATCCAAGGAAGTTGATCAATTGATTGGTGTATCTGAATTTATATGACAAATTTTCTGATTTCACAAGTGATATATGCCACCACAAACAACATTATCAAATGGAATGAAAGTTCATAGTCTTGCAGTCATAAAAGTAATTTTATTAACTTGGGGATGATGTTAGGCACAATTTTTTTCACCAACTATAGCTACCCGATTTTCAACTAGCTTGAATCATCTACATAATTGTTACATAATAATATTAATATTGTATTCCCTATTATAATAATATTATAGTCATTAATATATTATTAAAATAGACATGTAAATTGATTTTTTCATATTTTTTATTAATTATTACAAGTAATAATTATACTATTTACAATTTTATATTATATAAAATTTACACTTCAATCTTAAATTGGCACAAGAAATACGCAACTAAAAATAACATACCAACACTTGATGAAGAATCAAGCCAATATTTAAAATAACTCTACAAACAAAAACACTTTAGTTAATACTCTCTTTCGTCATTAGAGGATCTACTAGTGTACATAATTAAAATAAAACACCAAATTATAACTCAAGAATTAATTGCAATCTGCATTATTAAATAAGGTGACAACTCTTGCAATGAAATACAATTGCATCCTCACATAACACCTTTTCCACAGCCACCAAGTTCTGATATAAGAACTACTAAAATCATAATAAAATCTACCATCACTCATTAATTGCAATTGTATTGTCCCTTCTAATACCCCTAACTACATGTGTTCCTGTACATTTTATTTTATGTTAAAAAAATAATTACAATTTCAATAACACTATCCTTGTACATATATAGCTAACTACAATTTACATAGAAAATCAACACTATCATCACTACTAGATCTAATCATATTCACTAAATCACCAACAGAAACCAGACACAGTGTGTCTCTGATTTGCATTGTTACCCCTACTGTTATCCCACCATTCCCAAATTTAGGTCTTTGGTTCTCCCGTTTCAGAAACTTGTTCCCTCTTCCAAAACAATGTGGAACCATGTTCTAAAGCATTTGACAAATGCAACTGGGATCTCATTGCTAGCACTCTCCACAAGATGTAATCCGCTCTTCTGCTAACTTGTTCTGTAAGAAAATGCCATACTGTTAGGATATTTTTACGAATACAAGTTAACATATTTTATGTGAAGTTATTGTTAGATGTTAAAATGCATTTAAGAAGGCTGACTATATATAATGTGTTTCAGGTACAAGCGATAAGAGAATGTCAATATTTCATCTGCTACTATATTTTGGGGGCTTTCAAAAATAGAGACACTGAATTTGTCAACAACGATGTGTATGAAATCTTTTTCTATTTTGTAGCTGTAATTCCTTACTGGATTCGCTGCCTTCAGGTAATCTAATCATATCATCTTATTTCAACATAGACATACACGTTCCAAGTCATTAGGTAACTGAAGCACCAAAAAATTGCATGCCTCGGGTCTATTTCTTGTGTCGTTCTTGTTGAGTACTGCTTGATCATCCTTTCACTTTAAAGAGTGCATTTGCTATTATCGAGGTTGGTGCAAGGGATAAATAACTGATATCCCAATGCTAATAATTCTTAAACTAAAGCAAATATATCATGGCAGATAAGTATTGGGATCTATGAATTTGCATCGGACATAATCATTAATACTTGAAAGTTGTGTAATCAAGTAGAAGGCCTTGGGCTGCTTCCCCCACTCCACACTATCATGCACAAATAACTCAAATGAGAAAGCAAATGATCTCCCAGGAAATTTCCAATCATGTGGAAATTCAGAACCATCTAATGGAAGTGCCTCATGATGGCGGACTCAGCCAAACTTGGATTTCGCTCTGCAGCAAAATCCATCGAGCACCAATGCAGCCAATGCACGATGAATCATCTTTAAGATAAACAGTGTTTCCTATTTTAGTGCATCATATGTTTTAATATTTTAATCTCAGGACTAAAATTTTGGATATAGACGATGAATCATTCTTGAAGATAAGCTCCGTTTCCTATTTAAATGCATCATATCTTTTTGTATCTAAACCTCAGGATTAAAATATCGGGCGTAAAAGCTTGGTCAGCTTTTCAATGGTACTACTGTGACAGCTCTTTTTAAACTCGGGTACATATTATCAAGGGCTAAAGCAATATTCTGATGTATTTTATTCAACTACTGAAATCTGTTTGAATGAACTTTGTATCTTATAACTTCACCATCAATATAATTATATATCTTTTGTTTAAAAAAATTTACTGTCAATAAAGATAATATATGAAGTAAATGAAGAAAAAAATCTCTTCTGGGTTTCCAAAAGGGATTTTATAAGCCAAAGTCATAGGCACTCATAAAATGGGTGTTTGTAATTATCTCAGTTAAGCTTGAGCTTGAACAGGGAAAAATTGTAATTTGATGTCTCCTACCTTAATATATATAATGCATGCTTTTGTTTTTATTAAAGAAGTCTTCTTAGGTTTAAACTATTCAAACTCTTAGGTTTAAATTATTCAAATTCTTTATGAGAAATCTCAAATATATTTTTTCAAAAGAATTTGAGATTGACGATGTGTTCATGCTGGTTGCAGAGTATTAGGCGTCTTGTTGAAGAAAGAGATCCAATGCAAGGATATAATGCCTTGAAGTATTTTGCAACAGTTGTTGCAGTTGTAATGAGAACAGCTTATAGTAAGAATTCAAAAGATATTTGGAAGATGCTGTCTATTTTAACCTCAGGCATCGCCACATTTTTCAGCATATATTGGGACATTGTAATCGACTGGGGATTGCTGCAGAAAAATTCGCGAAACCCCTGGCTGAGAGAAAAACTTGTTATTGGTAAAAGTAAAATATACTTTATAGCCATGGTGAGTTTACTCTCATCTTCAAATTATCTTTAATGATTGCGGTCCATTTCTATATTATTTTGGTTAAGTTTTCTATTTTATTTATGAATTTCTTTGACTCTTTAGTATGTGCAGTTTTTATTTGAATTCTTGATGTTAAGTTCAAACAAGTTTGTCGAATATTGTACAATAAAGGTTACTGTCCCCATAAATTCAAAACACTATGCGTATGAGACTAGCAAAACTCAAGCGAAATATTTTGTTGGTCTTATAAATAAGGTCAAGCTTGAAATTTACAAGGCCTTTTAAACATAAACTCATAACCCATGAGATTATATGTGCGTGGAAAATGACTAGAATGAAACCAATTAGGAAAAGCACATATTACATAGGAAGCCTATTAGTAGAAAACAACAAATTTTTAAATGTATAACTCTACTTTTCTTAGAGTTTTGATACTTTTTTCGAAGTACTCGAGTCTATTTTGGCATAGCATTGTGAACTTTGGGGATTAAATCATCATACACAAACAACTTGTGTAATAACAAGGCTTCTTGATGACACTTGTCAAAATCCTCTCGATTTGTCACTGGCCTAGTTTTAATACCTAATAGTATTTTATTGCACATTCAATACACAATAATAGTGAGTATTGTGTGACTCCATATATTATAATTTGTATCCATCAATTTAATTTTTGTGCCTCCAACTAAACTAAGTTTTGAATATTGGCCATTTAAATAGTAGGGATATATATATTATAGACACACAAGATTCAAACCTTAACAACCTCTTTAATTTGACCCCAAAAAAATATCTTTTATTGAAACCCTAATTCTTAGATTTTGCAAAATTCTTCATACTTTAAACCCCTTGACTTTATACCAACATGGTTTGGATTTTTCACAATATTCAAACTCTTTTTTGAAACTTTTGGACATTTTAAAACTATATATGATTGGAGAAATGGGAACAAAAACACCCAAAAATGTTCTTGCTATCAACTATCACAACTATAACACCAAAATATTATTGTTCTTCACACAATGTTTGCAAAAGGTGTTCTCTAGCCGTGACTGAAAACATTCACCTTCTGCAGTCTGCAACCTCTGCAAATGTCACAAATTTGTTTTCTTGCCTAGAATGACCTTGCCTTCATCCTATTCAACTAGTAAAAATTGTGCCCTAGCCATGATTGCTATCAGAAAAACCCACAACTGTTCTACAATAAAATAGCAATTTTCATCCCTTTGTGACTTCAAATACAGCTGTAAATCTGTAATTGTAAATATCTCACAGCCCCTTCCTAAAAACTTGCAACCAAGATGTTGCTGAAAGACTCTATGCTTTCAAATTGCAGCCTGAAAACATTCCAATTTTTTCTTGTGATGCTTTCAACCTCTGTAGATTGTGGTTAATTTCATGCCCTTTCTCTGCAAATTGCAGTCAAAAAACTTTACACCCTTTCTACTTATGACATGACAAATTCTGATAAAAAAATCATGTGTTTTTGCTGTTGCTGATGACCTCTTATTTCTGAAAAATGTGCCCTCCCACAGCTACAAATTTCTGCAACTTTTATAGTGCCTCTAAACCACTCTCTTCCCTACCTTCTTCAAACACCATATCATTGGTGTTGTACTCGACCGACTGGGCTTCCTCTACATGATCCAACTTTGATACCAAAGTTAGTAAAACTGAATAAACTAAGATTGAGAGAAATTGGTGTGCTATCTTAGGTTGAGAGCATCACATTAATACATTATATTATTGAAAATATACTAAAAATAGAAAGTAGTTATAGTCTAAAAATAAAGGGTAGACAACAAGCTCATGAATGGCCACTAACTAATAGTCTAACAACTAACCTACTACATATGATTGTGAACATGCACTTTATTATATCATTACTCTAATATTCTAATAAAAGAGAGAGGCTATTGTCTTCTTCTAAATATGGTGTTGCGACAAATGTATGTATGGTAGTGTAACAATTTGTAGAAACCCTTGTTTCCTCAGATTCTGAAAACTGACTGCTTTGATTGTTTTTTTCTTGTTTTTGCGTTTTTGAAAGAAAATGCTGAATAAATTTATATAAAATAATGCAACACCGGAAATGATAGAATCTATTGAAAATGCTGATGCCAGTCTATTTATTAATCTTCTGGAATGATTACAAATAAGATTCGATAACATGCAACTAAAAAGGCAACGGTATTTTGATGAAAACCTGATTATTGCAGCAAGCTGAAAGAAAACTCTGTGAACGTTCTGTGATAGCTTCTGAATGAAGGTATCCCTCTGAATGCAATAGATCAGCTGATATTTCACAGCCTCTGAATTGCAACACTAAAGATGGCTCGTTTTCCAATGCCTGTAGACAACTGAAACCCTCGGCTTCGTTCTCCAGAAGAAGACTTGATCAAAAATCAATTTCATAACATAATGAGCTCAAATCCCAATGAAACCATTATATCTCCTCAAGAGTTTGAATTTTCTCAATTAGGTTTCATTTAAATAAATTCGAACTTTTCTTTTTAATTTTTCAATAGTTTTCGAAAGCACTTTTAATTATAAAATAAAATTAAAAGTGGCTCCTTCAATGATGGGCGGCCCCTTTAGCAAAAATCACTTAAGTTATAATAAAATATTATAACTTTATATTATAATGCTCCAGTAATTAATATTTAATTAAATCAATTAAATATTAATATCTCCTTCAATATTAACCCGATGCTCGGGCCGTCTGAAGTTGACGAACAATGAAGTGATTCTGAACATAATCCATCCATACTGCTAAAAATAGCAGGGGTCCCACGCTGACTGCCAATAACTGCTAAAAATAGCAATCCGAGCAAATAGTGTCCGAACGAGCCCAAACGAAAGCCAACTGATAACAATCTGACAGCTGAAGCCAACCCAAGCTCCATCAAGACCCTCTATCCATCCTATCAGCCTACGAGGGTCGCATAATAGGCTAAATCCACTGAACTCTGATGCTCGCAAAATTGGGGACATTACACAATTGCCCCTCAATTGCTACTAATTTTTTTAATTCAATTTACAACTACCAACTTAATCAACCACCGTTGTGGCAACAACTACACACCACCACTCAAAATCTTACACTAGAAGGTGGTACGCTCCTAATACTAAGTTCATCCCTAGAATCAAACCTAAACCTCTAGGGTTCATTTGTGATAACCCTGCCTACTTATCCCTTTTGTGAATTAGAGGCTTCGTATTTCATTGGTGCAGGAGCACCATTAAATAAGCTTTGTCAATTCAAGTTTTTAAGGCCTAGGTTATAGATTTTGTAGAATTTTGTTTAAAATAAGGTCTTGAGACCATGTTGTGTTGTAATTAGTCACTTTTGGTGTCATGTCTAGGTGTTTTGATGGTTTGAAATGTGCAAGAAATGCAAAATTTGTAAAAGTTGTAAAATTGCCTTTTAAGGAAGGCAAACGGTCATGTAGTTGAAAGGTCAGTTTGTGGTAGTTGTAGTCATTTGATTTGGAGGGAAACAAGTTTAAAAGGGGTAAGGAACTCGGTTTGTTGTTGTTGAAGCATTTGTAAAGTTCGAAATATCAATTATACTCTGTTTTTACCCCAATTTCCTGAAGATTTCATTGTACAGCGTGTTAGCAGCAGAAAGTACAGTCCGTCCATCAAGTATTTGGTTCAAATTTGTTGAGGAATTTGTAGTCTATTGTTTCTACTTTCATTTGAATCTAATTTGAAGAATTTTCATTAGGTTTTGTGAAATTTATTGCTAATCTTCTAAAACTGGCCTGAGTTTGTAAATTCAAGGGTTTTGAGACAATAAAATGGCTTTTTAACCCATTCCTCTTTCTGTAGCCACTGTGCCATGAGGAATGGGTCTGCATCATCTTAAATAAGGTGTGAAAATGATGAATTAGTGCAGGGGAGGTCTTGAATGATGTGGGTGTGAAGTCCTAGGATGGAAATTTGAGTTTTCCTTATGAAAAATGAGGTTTTGATGAGTCAAAGTGGGTTTTTGTTAAGGTCAGCATTATTTATTGTTGAATTTAGCATGTGCAGAGGTTATTGGGCCTGTTGGAAGTGTTGATGAGTTTGTTTGAGTGTTGGGTGTATGAGTTTCAATAAACCCTAGTTTTTAGGAGAAAAGTGGGGGTTTATGAGTTTGGCACTTGGTTGAGTGAGTTTCTGTGAACTAATGGTGGATTCTTAAGTTTTGGCATGTAAGAATTGCTGCACCAAGGTTTCAGAGGTTTTGGTAGAGTTTGGAGGCAAGTCTCTTTGTTAAAGTGGCCTAATTTGAGCCCTTGGAAGCGTATAATCCCTGATTTGAGGAAATAGTTACACCCGATTGAATGGATTCCCTATGCTACAAGGGAAAGAGTTGAATTGATGAAAAGATGATTTTTTGATGAAATTGTGAATTGACAATTGTTGTGGCAGATTGGAATTGTGTTTGAGTGTGTTGCAGGCCTCCCCTGATTGCATCATTCATACATCAATAATAGAGAGAATTCATCCTCTCATCTTGTATGAGATCTCATACCTCAGCTTTAAATCATGACTATTCATTAATGTAATGTCCCCGTTTTTAGCACTTAACTTTTCAGTGATTGGTAGCCTATTCCCAGTGTGCTGTCGGCTGGTCAGCGGCAGAATTAGGGTTTCCGGCTGTTTGATGGGTTCTCTTGAAGATTCAGGGTTTTGCTTGTTGGAGTTTGGTTGTTTGGATTTTGGATTCCTTCTGGGTTTTCAGAGAGCTTCGCAGAGGTATGACTTGCAACTGCGTCAGGCAACTTTTTCGGACTTACTATTTTTAGTAAGTTATGATGGCTATAGCTTGGGGTCGGGGATTTTGGATTGCGGATTTTTTCTGGGTTTTCAGAAAGCTTCGCAATGGTGTTGCATGCACTTTGATCCGAGCAACTTTCCGAATTTACTATTTTTAGTAAATTCTATTTTTAGCAGTGGTCAAATCAGTGTCAGCTCAGCAAGCTTTCCTTTTCTGGCAGTTCATTGGGTAATTTTGATATTTGGCTTAAGGGGTTCATTTTGGAGAAATAAGTCATTTAAAGTTAATAATGTTTTATTTTATAAAATAACCCCTTGTCCTAGTAATATGACTTTAAGTTGTTTTAAAAAGGGGGACTTTGAGGGTGGTCATCTCATGGGGAATTATTTTGATATTTCTAAAGTCAAAAATACTTCTTGGAGAAAGGGACGCCATTTTATGAAGAGGGAATTTTTAATAAAGTCAAGATTGAACATTATGAAAGGGGGCGCCCAAACTGGAGGGAAAAGGAGTCAATTCAAATTTGAAATTAGGGTTTGTTTTCTAGAAGCTTCTGGAGGGCCTTCTCAAAGTTATAAAAGGGAGCCTTGGGACTTCATTTATCATCTTATTTTTCTATCATACTGTTATGCTGCTGAAATACTTTCAGAGTTACTTCGAGGGATGCATACCTCCTAGCCATTTCTCTTGGTTTCGTGCTTGAAAGATAGCACCTAGCTAAGGTTTCAGAGACTGCTTCTCATCCAGACAAGCAGATAGAGCATCAAGGTTGAAGATTTCAAAGATTTTGTCAGTTTTGCATTTGCTGGTTAGGGTTTGGCTGAAGTAGAAATCTGCTCATAAGTCTTTGCATGAATTTTTGTTGGTTCTGGGTACTTTACATATGGCTTCCTCATCCTAGGGCGCCCCTGTTTGGTGAGTTCCAGATTTTATTATTGAGTGTATGATTTTATCTTCTCAAAATTGCCCTTCTCCTTGGCTGTACCATTCTGGGCTGTCTTGGGAAGTGTGCCAAAAAATAATATCACAGTTTGTCAGTAGTTTCTCAGTCAGGTTTTCATTTTCAGCATTCTAGCTCTCGTTTGCATCTAGTTTCAAGTGATTTGGTTGGGTTTTGAGTGAGTTATGAGCTTTTTAGTGGATTACTGTGTTGCTGGTTGATGTTTCCAGATTTGCTGATTTTATATCAGACTTCCAGAAGTTCAGTTCATGTGTTGTTTTCTCAATATTGTGAAGTCAAAAATAAGTCGGAACAGCATTCTATCAGTTGTTGCTTTGGTTTAACAGTTTGTAACACTTTGTAATCTGCAGATTGTGCATTGTAAGGCTGTTAATAGTAGTACTATTTCAGTCATTTTTAGATTTTGCAATTACTTAGTTTTAGCAGTAGCAAACCTAATAATCTTTGGACAGTTTACCGCCAGAGATGGGTGAATGAACTACACACTTAAAGTCCTTGGATGTGTTGTGACCTTTTTCACACATCGCCCCATACAAGATGAGGACCCCTAATTTTTGCTCCATTCTGGTCATTTTGGCTTTGGTTTTTGTGTCTCTCTCTCTCTCCGGCTGTCTCTTTTCTGAGGTATGCTTTCTGGGGACGTTCCCGTCTGCAAGTTTAAACATTAATTTGGCCAAGTCTGAAATTAGGGTTTGAGTCTTTCCAGCCAATTTGAAGTCAAACGAGGTGAATAACTTGAAACCTGAGCTTAACGTTCTTGTCAGTATGCTTCCAGCAGGTTCTCAGCAAAATTTCATCGAATTCTGAGGTACTTACTATTTTTAGTAAGTGTGAAATTCCAGACAATACTATTTTGAGATTCCGGCAATCACACGGCATTCAGGGTATATCAGACTGCTTGCATGCCAAATTTGAGCAAAAACAGACAACTTACTATTTTAGCGTTCAAATTCTACATCTTAATTCTCGGTCGATGCGTGGTTTTTCGTGTCTGATATTCCTCTCGGTTTCGAGTCCTTCCGGGGCAACGATGTAACATGCAAGTCGAGGTGACTACTTTCGTGGATTCACCTTCCGAGGTTATTTTTAGGTTTCAGGATGTCGAGCTTTCGCATTAATGTGATTCCCCGATGGGTTTTTCGAGAGCTTCTCGCGATGGTGTGTGACATGCAAACGAGGATTCTCTCACTGAAGGAACTTGCTATTTTAGCAGGTGTGTCCCGGCAGTTGCCACCCAGCAGTTCAAAATCACGAGCTGATCACAATGTTGTAGAAACGAAGGCAAACGGAGATCTTTTGATATGCATGCAATGCAAATTAGGGTTTCCAGCTTCGAAGCCTAAAAATAGCACAAAGTCAAAATCTTCAACCGTGTAAACCACCGACCGCTCTTTAAGCTTATCCTCACGGTAAAATTTCAGTCAAATCCGAGCACTTCATTTCATTTATAGTAAGTCGATTGGAAAACGCATAAAATAATATAAACCGGCGCTACCACTGTGTCATCACGCAGGAGGATCGCCCCATTAAAATTCCCTCAACTCGATCGGAGCTTGGGAGCTATCAGAAACATGAGCTTACTATTTATAGTAAGCCACCTTCAGAAACAGGCTAAAAATAGCAGGGTGACTAAAAGAGGCAGTGCCGACAGGTTGATAGGGTTATGAAGAAGCTATGTTTGAAATTTCAAGTTGATCCGAGCTTCAGAAGTGCAAAATTGAAGAGACTTACTATAAATAGCAGGACATGAGACTGGCTGGCAGAGGTCGAGGAAAAATGGCTAAGTATGGGACTTCATCCTTCAGCATAGGCTAAACGCGCCCTCAAGCACCAGATGCCAAAATTTTATGACTCAAGTGTCTCATCCTCCTGCCTGGGCAAAATGTACCCTGCTTGATGAAGAAGCAAAGATGTTCAAGAAAAAAAAAAATTCTAAGTATAAATTTCATCCACCTCCTATGATGAAATGCGCCCAAGGAAGAGGGTTGATAGCAAAATTGTTCTAAGTATAAAACTTTTATCCTCCTCCACTACTAAAATCCGCCCACTCACAAGAAAGTCAAGGAAAGTCAAAGTGCTTTATCCTTCACACTATCTAAAATGCGCCCACATGCTGGCAAGATGCTAAAAATTTTCTAAGGCAAGAAACTCGTCCTCCACCCTAGGCTAAATGCGCCCATTCCTCTCAACAGCTGAAATGCGCCCAAATCCACAAAAGGTCAAAGGAGTCAAGGAGTTTCATCCTCCACCATGCCTAAAATGCGCCCAAAAGCTGCCATGTGAGGACAAAATGAAGAAGTTGAAAAGTCACTTAAGCGTTGAAAAGGTTCCATCCTCCTCAAGGCAAGAAATGCGCCATACAAGCTAGGAAGAAGACAAAAGAGGTTGACTTTCTCCTCTCTCCTTTGAATGCGCCTATATGAGGGCATGTGAAGACAAAACATCTCCATGCAAAGATATCCATGCAAATTTAGAAGAAGACAAAGGCGTTGAAAATCATGTAATGGCTAAAGTCAAAGGTGGCGTTTAAAGTTCATCCTTCTTCAAGTATGAAATGCGCCCAAAGGGGAAGAGAGAATATTGCTAGGTGTGTTGAAAATTCCTCATAAGGCGCCAAGTTATAAGGTGTTAGAAAAAGTCCCAAGGCGTGTGAAGGGTGAAAGCAAAATGCTAGGCGTGATTTTTGAATTTCCTCAATGTGTGATGTGTGCCATGCAAGGTGTGAGGTAAAGGGAAAACGAATAATACATGCCTAGGCGTTGGAAGTTGCTAGATGAAAAATAAAATATGTTGTGCTTTCAAAGAAGAAGTTGATGAAATTTTCCCCACCACAGGCAGAGTGATTGAGGAATGAATAAAATTTTCTAAGGGAAATTTTTTTTTTTTTCAAAGTGCTAAGTGATCCAAAAAAATTTCTAAGGCATGAAGTATTTTCTCCCTTATGGAAAACGCCTAAGTCTGGAGAGGTGATGGAATTTTCCTGAAGCGTGAGCAAAGTTGCCAGAGATGAAGTCAGAAGATGCCAGCTCCACAGGATTAATAAAAATTTTCCAAGTCAGAGCAAAATTCTCAGAGGGGGTCGAATAACGAGAATAAATTTGATGAAAGAATATTTTCTAAGGTTCAAAATTCAAGAAAATTAAATGAACCCGTTCGTTGGGTACCCATGAGTTCGTCGCGTTCTGAAGGAAATTTTCTTCTGGGTATCGAAGTTTATCGATGAGGAGTTGATTTTAAGGTCTTCGACAGCTTGTCGAGGATTTTGGGATGAAGATTTTAAGTGGGCACCAGGTTGATGAATTTCCTAAGGGAAATTTGAAAATTTTCTAAGGCAAATGTGAAGAAAATGTGTTCTCAAGGCGAAATCCTCCAAACGATGAATTTGAAAGAAACTGCCTAGGTGAATTTGCTTCAATCCTTCGTGAGGATAGTTTTCTTGAGCCAGAGATGAATAAAATCAAGGTTGTCAGAGCTCCAGCAGGTGAAATGAATCTCTCAAAGATGATACGCCCTTGAAGAGGATGGATTGAAAATATGGCTAAGGCATGAAGAATTTGAACGTGAAGGCGATGAACGCGCGAGAATCAGGTAAGTAAGTTAAGATTACATTATGAAGTGTTCTAATGCTTTTCTCCTCGCTTGTTTTGCAGGAGGAATGTCGAGGCCGGAGCACGATGACTTGAAGTGGAAGCACGATGAAGATGAGTTTCAATCTCGAAGGAGAAAAAGTTGGAAAATGGCTAAGTGTTGAAGAAACATTTTCAAGGCTCAAGATGAAAAGAAGAATGAAGACCCTCAAGTGGAAGAAATCAAAGAACAACGCCAAGAAAGAAGATCAAGGATAGTGTGAACACATCTACAAACGGAATCTTCTAGAAGGATGATGGTGGACATTATGGCGCATTTATTACCCCACTCTCCTCTGTGGCGGTTTTTAGGGCAAATATTATTTAGGGCTGAGGTGGCACGATTTTGGCCACTCTATTGATTGTAACCCTAGCCGTCTTTTGGGACTTGGCTAGCTATAAAAGGGGGAGTCCCCCTCATTTGTAAAGCATCAGAAAATTATTAGAATTAGATTAGACATTGGAATAGTAGACATTGAGAGAGCATTAGCATTAGAGCTAGATAGTGTAGCATTGTAGAGCATTTTTTGCATAATTTGGAGAAGAAAGAAAGTTTTCCCTTTGAAAACTTTTGAGGAGATTGTTGTGTAACACATTTTATGATAATAGATCTTTTCATTGATGATGGAATTCGTCTTGTCATGAATTGCTAGCAAGGTCTCTTCTTCCTTTCGTATCCAAGTAGCTTAATCTCATGCAAGTAGCTTACTTTGATGTGTGGTGTTTTATTGAGATAGCTTCGCTTTATTCCATACCACTAGCGGCTTGTTGATGATAAGTCTGCCTTGCGTGGTCAACTGGACATTACCTTGAGTTTAGCTTCGGTTGTGGTTTACATACTTATATGCGTCGTTCTGATGGTGTATGTATGTTAAGTCATAATTTGAACATCTTTTGCTATTTCCCTTGAAGATTGCACCGATTTTACTGAAGCTGTCCGACGGAGGCTAGGTGAAATCCGGTTGAAGTCTATTGAAACAAAGCTCCACATATCCTGCATTTAGAATAGAATATAAACTTTAGGCCCTACACCCTACGCTTAATTTCAGAAAAGGAAACCCGCCAAATCATGAATTACGAAAGTTCCTAGTCTACTGTTTGTTGTTGTTATTCACAATTGTGTAAGTCCCCTGAAATACTCAGCAATATCACATCGGTTCAAACCGAGCCTATTCGCACTTTAAGGAACCTTGGAGTTGAAAGCATGATCTTACTCGCAATCTTAGCATGCTGAATACTTTGTTCAAGAGAGGATAGAGCGTCCGTTGGGAGACTTTATTCTGTGTTGGTGCGGTCTCAAAAACCACGTCAACAGGATGGTATTCCGCCAAGAAGGGAATTAAAGCTTTGCACTTCTTACATTGTATTCGCTCCCGCTGAATAAGTGGTAGAGCTATCTTTCAGCATTGTATTTACTTTTTGTTACTCTGCCAGATGGTCGCTACTTGCCCTACTTGGGTCGGAAAGCACATTTGTGGTGTTGAGTCTTTCAGCATTGTATTTACTTTGTTACTCCGCCAGATGGTCGCTAATTGCCCTACTTGGGTCGGAAAGCACATCCGTGGTGTTGAGTCTTTTCCTTTAATTGTTGGTTATGATTTGAGCTGACCTTTAACGGGTTCTTGTTGTACTGAATTGTTCATTGTAAAATTCAAAAAAAAATTGGTCCGGTTCATTACAATTAAGCACAAGCTTTCAAAATTAGTCCAATTACAATAGACAAATAACATCACATTCTAGACAAGTGTTCGTTCCATACCAATCATTATTGTACAAACTGTTGTACCCAAAGCCAAAAATTTTGCTTCACTAAGGCATTTTGCTTAATTGAGTCTAAACCTTGTTTAAAGTGTTGTCAAATGGTCGTTTTTGGGCTTTTCAAATATGGAGTTGGTGTCAATGTAATGTCAGTCTGTTATCGAAGAGATTTAAGAAAAGTGAAAATCTGAACGAAAAACATCAAAATTTTCTCTCTGGAGAAGGGAGCACATTCTCAAATGGGCGCCCTATCCTTTAGGGGCTCAGATCCTGTTTTTAGGGTTTGTCACCTCCAGCAGACATTTGTCCGGCATCACGTTAGCTTCGCAGTGAGCTATCAAGCCTATCAAACAGACCTGTTTTGAGCAAGTTACAGAAGATACAGTGCAAAACGAGGTGAAAGCGAGAATTGGCTAACACTGGAGAAAAGTGCAGCTTTTCAGAAAGGCGCCCATCTTTTTGAGGTTCCAGATGTAGGTTTTTGGCTAAATGCCACCCAAGATGTTTATCTCATTTTTGTTCAAACTTCGCGACGTATCCGTCAGTGGGTGAATCTGAGTTGCTGAAGTGCCTGAACCTGAGGTCAAACATAGGGTCAAATTTTAGTCAGAAAATCAAAGGAAAAAGCAAAAGAGCACATTTTGAGAAAGGCGCCTAAGCTTTTCAGGCCTTTAATGCTTTCTTTCTGATGATTCCAGGTATTCAATGTGTCTGTGTTGCGTTCAGCTTTCCGTTGACTGTCTCCGTCAGATCAGAAGATGACTTAGTAGCTTGCAGTCGGGGTTTTTTTATATTATTTTTGTCATTTCCAAAATGGTTGTCCGAATGAAAGAGCAAATTCGTGGCACCCTTTGTTTTTCACCTCGATGACGCTTTTGGGAAATGCCTGCATTGCCGCGTACGAAGCCGCCTTCTGCGAAGGAACCTCGAGATCCGGGTCCCGGAAGTTGATAAAACGTAGTTATGAAGGATTTTGTTCTTCCTTCGCTCGGTGAGATACGATGTTGAAAATTGACTAATTCCGAAAAGCGATAGGCACTCGGATTTTGAGCCTTCGTGATGCTTAGACGCTCAAAGGTTGATGTTCGCGTTCGCTTTTACTCACTGCACCTTACCTAATCGGAGAAGTCTACCAACCAAGGTCGAGGATGAACAGAGGTCCCGACAGAGGTTTTAGCTTAAGTTTTCATGAAATTTGGCTAAGTCTGGAATTCGCCTTAAGAGGTCAAAGTTGGATTTTCGAAAGTGAGTTGAATGGACGCCTTAACTGGAGTTCTAACTGCAGTTAGACTAAACGATTTCTGGGTTGTCATCTTCAGTTCATATATTGGCATGTGGAGTGATCTTTCAGTTTGCATGTCGAGTTAACTAGTTTGCATGTTCAGTTAGCTTGATTGCATGTTAAGTTAAACTGGAGATTATCATTCAATGTCAACTGAAGTCTACATGCATGGCGAATTTGGTTGCAATTGTGAAGATTTTAGTGAAGATGGCGTTTCATTAAGTGTCAACTGAAGTTCAAGAAGGGACGCCATATTTTGGTGAAGCATTATTTTGTGAAGCATGAAGCATATTTTAGTGAAGAATGGCGCATGAAGTTGTTAACTTTAGTTCTAAAAGGGTCGACATATTTAGATTTTATTGATGAAGCATGAAGTAGTGAAGCAACGTCCTTTTCAAGGAATGACAACTGAAGTTCCAAAAGGGTTGTTATTTTTAGAATTAAATTGAAGCATAAATGTGAAGTTGGCGCACTTCTTGAAGGTCAACTGAAGTCATGAAAGGGTCCCTATTTTTAGAATATTTATTGCATGAATGTGGCGAATTCTTAAGATTGTTAACTTCACTTATCAAAAGGGTCGCCTTAGTTCAAGTTTGTGAATCTAAAGCAAGTTTGAAGATGGCGAATTTATTATAGGTTGCTAACTGAAGTCAAAGTCACATGAAATTGTTAACTGAAGACTTGAAAGGCAAACCCTAAAGCATGGCGTCTTATTTAGCATATTTGAGTTCCAGTTAACTAAATTGAGGTCCTATTAGAAGCCAAGCGCATTTTTCATGCATTCCTTGCTTAATGCGAATTTCAATGATGAAATTCTATATATTTCAAGAATGGCGTCCATTATTTCATCATCTTTTGCTCTGAAGCTTATATTCTTTTTGAGTGACCAGCAAGCTAAAGGTGATTCAGGTGTCCGTTTTCAGCATTCTTCGAAGCAACGAGTTCAGATTGTTCAGAGGAAGGCGATTCTAGACTTTATTTTCAATTTGCATGCAGGTTTCATCAAGTTCCAAAGAAGAGATTTGCAGATTTTTCATAAGCAGACAAGCGAAACTTTCTATCTTCTGTCTTATTTCTTCTATTTCTCACCTTAGGTATTTTCTTCGCATGTCAGAGTAATTCAACACATATTCAGAATCTGATCATCTGGGTCCTCATATTTCAGCGTTTGCAGCAAAACCCACGTCTTAGATTTTTTTCGAGAAAATCGCCCCTAGCCTTCATTCTGAAGCTTTGTGCTTTTTTCCGAGAATCTCTTTGCATGTGGGCTTAAATCACATTTTTTCGAGAATCCAGCTATCTGGGTTTGTTCAGAATTCAGTTGTGCACAAAACCCATGTTCCAGAATTTCTTCGAAAATTTCTTCAGTCAGAGGCTATTTTTAGCCTTGTCCAGAGGTTTTCAGAAAGTTCTCCAAGTATATTCGACTTTACAATCAAAAATCATCATTTTCAAAATGCAATTCAATCTCATTGATTACAAGGTGAAATCAGCCCTTACACATAATTTCGTCAAGACTTCAGATACAGACCTAAATCATGTTTATCCAGTGGTCAATCTGAGCAGTTTAGAAGGTGTTAGCAGCAATTCAATGAAAAATCTTGAGCGTTCCGGGTTGCTGGCAGCGGCATCTATTCCTGTTTCTATCTTCGATCTTGAGTTCGTTCTTGCTTGCATTAAGCATTATGACTCGTCTTCACGACAGATCAGATTAGTAGACGGAAGAGTTGTTTGCAATCTCAAACCGAAGGACATAGAGAAATGTTTTGCTATTCCTTCATGTTCAGATAACTTTACTGTGGTTCTTGAAGCTTGTGAGAAGATATGGAATGCTGATCAACAACGTTCACAGAGAAAAGTTGCTCAGAAATGGCTGACAGTGTAGAAAACTAACTTGCCTAAGAAGGTTGGCCGTGGTGAATTTAAAGAAGTTGCTGTTTTGATAACCTTACTTAACCGAGTTACTGGTCAATCAGATGCTAGTACTTTCCGTCCATGGATGTTCTACCTGATTACTAGGATTCTTGATGGTACAAAGCGTTTTGATTGGGCTATGCTGATTAGTGATTGCTTACATCAGCAAATTACTAACTTTCTCAAGTATCATGAGTTTCATATGATATCCTACTTGGTTTACTTGGTTGCTTTTCAAGGTAGTTTCAGGCTTCTGAAAACCAATGGCACTCTCGGTGTTCAGCGTGTTCATGAGTACTATCCTCAGTTGGAGTTTTCTCAATCTGAGCAAGACTTTCGAGCAGTAAATGATCACTTTTCCATGAGAACCGTGAGAGATCTTGATGATGAATTGCACATTCGTATTTCAGCCGAGGCCAAATCAGCAATGGAGACTTGGGCAGATTGGTTCATACAGTTTCCTACTTTCACATACCTTCGTGTTTATGGGTATGTTGGAGAGCCCCTGATGTTACCAAGGTATCCGTCAGATAAGCTTGTTTTTATGGAGTTCCTCAGACAGATGCAACATGTTCAGTTCTTTCTTCGTAGTCGTCATAAGGCTGCGGCAAATTTTCCATTCACATTGGGAATTTACACATGTGATGCTGCAACAGATGCCAGACATATGTCTACTGAGATAGAAAGGTTCAAACTCAAGCCTTATACTGAGAGGCGTTCCTATGATCCTCTCAGTCATTATGCAAATCGGTTAGAGCGAGGGATTGCACATGCGCTAGCACTTGAAGACTTCTGGGCTAATTGTGAAGATGAATTTGAAGTTCGTCGTCGTCACTATTGTAGACTCACTACCAGTCAGCTCTCTGATTACCTATCAGAAGATGTTGATGGCTTATCCGACGATGATGGAGAAGTTCTTCTCAATTCTTATGTCAAGGATCAAGTTGCTCGGCAGCCACTTCGTTCACCTGATTGGTACGTCAAGGAGAATACTTCTATTGAAGAGGTTTCCAGATCAGTTATCAAGACTAGCAAGTTGTACTTGGAGAGTAAACGGACACGGAAGTCAGTTTCTGTAGTGGAGCCGCCAAAGGATTTCTCTTCGTTGCCTTCTACTTCTAGAGCAAGACCCAGAGTTAAATCCATTATAATACCTCCTGGAGGGGTTAGACTCAGTGGAAACATAGGAAAAAGAGCTACTGGTAAGAGGAAGCAGAAACAGATTGAGAATGTTCCTGAGGTTCCAGTAGAGATGGTTATTCAGGCTCAGCCTCATGTTTCACCTCCTAGTTCACCTCACGTACAGCCTATTGATATAGATTTTGAGCCTGAGACACCAGTTCAAACAGGGTCGGGGACAATTGAACCTCCACAGGTTGATACATCAGGGACAGTCTCTCCACGGATGGATGATATTGTTCAGTCTTGTTGGCTCGAGAAATCTTTAGGAAGACAGAGACGTGAACCTTCGTACAACCTTGATTTGTCTGAGTTTGGTGAACCTTATTAGAGAAGGTCAAACAAGAAGATAAAGAAACAGGTGCACATTGAGAAGACTCCTGAATCAGAAATTGTTATTGAAGTTGCCGTTCCTCCAGAGGGTAAAAGCTTAGATGAAGTCGAAGTTGGTGACTTTACATTTACTAAGGCTAATCTTGGCAGGACTACACGAGAGACAGATGTATCCCTTCTTAAGATTGTTACCAATAATCTTGAAGAGCGTATCACCAAGGATGGAGAAGATAAGGCGTTACTTAAAGCTGAAATTGGTCAACTTCGCCAATACATTTCTGATCTTGTTCATGGGAATTCAAGTAGAGCACCTATTCTTCCTCAGCATATACCTGTAGAACAACAAAAACTGGATCAGTTAGTCAGTCATGGCAGACTTTTGGACAACTGGATTGAAAGTTTAGTTGCTGCTGGTCGGCGTCTTCTTGCAGATTTATATCAGTTGAGAAGTGATGCACACAAACTCCGTTAGGGTATTCAGTTGTTGGAGATTGCAGTTGCAGAGAATTTGGCAAAAGATCGGGTTCTGGTATCTCAGTTATCAGTTGCATATGATGCTTTAGAAGTGGTCGAGGATCAAGAGAAAGTTTTTACTTGGAGAGAGCAGCACCTTCTCAGAACAGAAATATGTGAGAAGATCTCTACCAAGTTGTATTCACTTAAGGATGATGTGGTTGGAGTTCTTGCACTTGTCAGTGGCTTCGTTGTTCAGATTCCGTGTCACTACCTTCTTGAAGATGGCACGTATGTTGAGTTGAACAAAGTACAAGCAGAGTTCGAGAAGCTAATTTGTGACAGCCTTGAAGGTGAATCTATGGCGCCTAAGTTGGAGAATGTTTCAGTGATTGCAGCTAGTTTGAGAAAGGCGACTGAAGAATGTAAAGATGGCATGCATACAATTACAGAAAGTGGCAGAGAACTAAAGAGACAGACTGTTGTTTTGAGCAGCGTCAAAGTGCCAGATGACAGAGAGATCGATGAGTTCTTGGTCGAAGTGTTAGACCGAGTTGACATGGAGTGATCTGCCAGTTCGAACGTGCAGTTAATTTCGAGGGTTGAGTAGCAGTTATGTAATGTCCCCTTCTCAGCAGTGATCGTTTCTATTGACCGTTGGCCTATTCCGGAGACCCGTAGGCTATGCGGATGGTGAAATTAGGGTTTCCTAGTTTTGAGGAGGTTGTTGCTTGGAGTTTGGGATTCTGATTGCAGATTCTTTCTGGGTTTTCAGAGAGCTTCGCAGTGGTGTGTTCAGTTTGGCATTCCGGACAACTTCGCGAATTTACTATTTTTAGTAAATTCTATTTTTGGCAGTGGACAGTTCGGGTTCAGTTCAGTTGGTCTTCTTCTTCGGTTGTTTCAGCTGGCACTTCAGTTTTGGCCTTGGGCGCATTATTCTTGGAGAGATAAGTATTTTTCCTTATAATATTATATTTTAATATTATATGACCCTTTTGCATAGCAAGCACAACTTAAGTTGTTTTAAAAAGAGGGACTTAAAGGGTCTAGGCGCCATGGAGGGATAAGTTATATTTTATAAAGTCAAATATTAAGCTTTTGAAAAAGGACGCCTATATGAAGGTTTGACTTTATTTTAAAATGTGAAATAAGCAAAAAGTGAAAATGGACGCCATCTTTTGGAGGGAAAAGGTGAATTTGAATTTAGGGTTTTGGGCGCCCTCTGGAAGCTTCTAGATGTTTCTCTCTCGTCTATATAATCAGGCCTCAGCTCTTCATTTGGGATATTTTGTCTACTACACCGTTATGCTGCTGGATTGTATTCAGGCACTCGCTTCGAGGAAAGCACACCTCCTAGCATTGGCTCATCTTCTTGCTTGAAAGATAGCAACTAGTTGAGAGGTTAGCTTGTAATTGGGTTGTTTTGGCATTGTAGTTGAGTTACTTGCATTTAGTTGATGTTATTCAAGCATTTTGTCATGTTTCAGTGTTGCTGATGTGCATAGCTGTAGGCTGTTATCATTCATAAATCAAAAATACAAAAAGATATCGTTTTGGGTATTCAATATATCTTTCCTCATTGGGGCGACCCACCTTGCAAAGTTACAGATTTTATTTTGCTGTTTTGGATTTTATCTAGCAAGTTCGCCCTTTTAAGAGGGCCGTACCATTCTGTCTCAGCCTTGGGATGTGTGCAGAAAGTTTTAATGATGTTTGGTGAGGTTTAGAGGTCTTGTTTTGGGCGCCTTTGTGTCTAGAGCAATCTGCATTTGATATTTTGTCAATTGAGCATGTATTGAGTGAGATATGAGCTATTGAGTGAGGATTGGTTTGCAGATTTCACCCATTTGATGTGCAGGTCTGATAAATCAGAACTGAGAGAATCGTCTCTTGGTTAGTGCATAAGCATTGAAAGTTGTATTCTGCCATTGGAAACATTCTACACATTTGCAGCAGTGAAATATTTAGAAATACTCATGATTTAAGTGATCTTTCTGATATCTTGTAAGCTGTTAGTAGTACTATCAGCACTTCATCTTTATCTTGCAATTTGAGTTATTGTACATTCCCACTGAATAAGTGGAAGAGGCTGGCTTGCCGCCTATTTACTTGTTTTGCATTGTAATTCCCTAAGTCTCCGCCATATGGTCGCCTCTTATCCATCATGGACTGAGTAGCACATACTTGGTGTTGAGCTAATTTTTTGTATTGCATTAGATAGGGATCTGTTGTGACCTTTTCACACATCGCCCCATTCAAGATGGGGACCCCCTAAATTTTGCTCCATTCTGGTCTTTTGGCTTGGGTTTTTCCTCTCTCTCGCTCTGTCTCTTTTCTGGTGTCCGTCTTTCGCGGGGGTTGTGTACGTCATTGAGCTTAAACGCGAAATATTGGCCAAGTCTGAAATTAGGGTTTCATCGTTTCTGGCCAATTCAAGGTCAAGTAAAGTGAGAAAATTGAAAATTAAGCTTAATATTGTTGTCAGCAGGCATCCAGCAGGTTTCCAGCCAGTTTTCATCGAGTTCCAAGGTACTTACTATTTTTAGTAAGTGTGAAATTCAGGGCAATTTGTCAGCTATTTTGAGATTCCAATCATCACACGGCATTTAGGGTATATCAGACTGCTCGCATGCCAAATTTGAGCGAAAACAGATAATTTACTATTTTTAGCAGTCCGGCTTCCGGTACGAATTTCAGGGTCCAGATGCAGAGATTTTCTTTGCATGTTTGGATATTCCTTCTGGGTTTTTCGAGACCTTCGCGACGATGTAACATGCAAGCCGAAACAACCACTTTCAGGATTCAGACTTCCGAGGCTATTTTTAGGGTTTGCATGTCGAGCTTTTCTTTGCATGTCGGGTGATTCCTGATGGGTTTTCCGAGAGCTTCGCGATGGTGTGACATGCAAACGAAGATTCTCACTCAATAAGGAACTTGCTATTTTTAGCAGGTGTGTCCCGGCAGCCGCCTCCCAGCAGTTCAGATTCACGAGCTAATCACAGTGCCGTAGAAACAGAGACAAACGGAGATCTTTTGATACACATGCAATGCAAATTAGGGTTTCCAGCTTCGGAGCCTAAAAATAGACATCAAAAGTCAAAATCTTCGAAATCCGGTGTAAACCACCTCGATCAACGTTCTTCAAGCTGTCTGCTGGTGAAATTTCAGGTCAAACGGAGCACTTACTATTTATAGTAAGTCAAATTGGAAAAGTGCTAAAAATAGCAAATCAGTTGCATGCATCAGTGTCGGCAGTAAGGTCACGTGGTGAGGATTGCCTCATTCAAATTTCAACTCGATCGGAGCCTGGGAGCTATCAGAAACAAGGGCTTACTATTTATAGTAAGCCACCCTCAGAAACAGGCTATAAATAGCAGGGTGACTAAAGTGGCAGTGCCGACAGATTGATAAAGTTGTGAGGATGCTACGTTCAAAATTTCAAGTTGATCCGAGCTTCAGAGGCGCAAATTCAGAGAACTTACTATAAATAGCAGGGCACGTAGGCTGGCAAGGAACGCGAAAATTTGTCTAAGTCTGGAACTTCGTCCAGCAAGCCTGGCAAAATGCGCCCACTTGAAGAGGAAAGGGTTAAAAAAATTTCTAAGTGTGAGTTCATCCTGCTCAGGGGTCAAAATGCGCCCAAGGCAGGAAAGTCAAAGAAAGTCAAAGGTTTTCGTCCTGCAGGCATGAGGAAATGCGCCCAAGAAGGAAGGAGGGAAAAGTTGAAAAAAGTTTCTAAGGCATGAAAATCCGCCTCACACATCAAAATGCGCCCATCCTTCACAGGCATGAAAATGCGCCCAAGGTAGGAGAGGGTCAAAGTGGTCAAAAGTTTTTATCCTTCTCCAAGGCCAAAATGCGCCCAAACTGGGCCATGTGAAGACAAAATTTGGAAGGCGAAGAGTCACCCAAGGACGTTGGAGAGTTCATCCGCTAGCAGGGGTAATATGCGCCCAAGGTTGCAAGGAGTCAACAAAAAGTCAAAGTTTTTATCCTTCATCACATGCAAAATGCGCCCAACTTGCAAACTCGTCCTCCTCACCCTCCTAAATGCGCCCAAATGAGCTCACATGAGGACAAAAACGGGAAGTTGAAAGGTCATCCTCCTCCTACATAGAAATGCGCCCATGTTTGGATGTGAAAGGTGAATGAAGGTGGTAATTAAGGTGAAAAATTTTCCAAAGCGTGGTGAAAAGTGGTAAAAGATAGGCGTTTTTCTTCTCCTAACCTTATATGCGCCAAGGGTGATGAAGGAGTTAAAGGAGTTATAGGGTGTGAAAATTTTCTAAGGCGTGGTGTGTATTGGAAAATATTTGAGGGTGGTGGAAGTAAGATGCTATAGGCGCCAAAGGTTGATGGGAGTCATAAGGTGTTAGAAAATTTTCTAAGGCGTGTGAAGTCAAAACAAACTTGCTAGGCGTTGGAGGTGGTGAGTGTTAGAAAATATTCCAAGATGTGAAATAAAATGCTAAGTGTGCTAGGCGCCTCAAGCAGGAATAAAATATTTTCTAAGTGTTGGAGACTTTGCCTAGGCGTTGGAATATATATATTTTTTTTTTCTAAGGTGTGAAGTGATATGGGGTGAAGTGAGAATAAAGTGTACAAGGCGTGCCGGGAATGAATAAAATTTTCCAAATGAAGTTGATAGAAATTTCTCTCCACTAGCAGATGAAATAAAAAATTTCTAAGGCAAGTTCTCAAAATGCAAGAGATGATTTAAATATTTTCTAAGGCAAATTATTTTCTCCTTAGAAAATACACCTTGAGATCAGAGTGATAAATTTTCCAGAGCACGAGCAACTCCTGAGCCTTGGATGTTTTATTACATCAACTTGGTGTTGGAGGGCAAGGATTATGTCAATTGGGCTGAGATGATCAGCGATAACATACATGAGCAACTCCTGAGCCTAAGGAGGACTAAAACGTTCTACATGAGCTCCTATCTTGTCTACATGTTGGCACGAATGACGAGGTACAGAGGGATTTCTTATAAGGAACCCGTCGGTTGTGGCTCTCATCAATTCAAGATCCATGAGGCGTGTACACAGTTGCACCTGTCGAGCACAACCTACTACAAACGTGTCAACGATTCATTCACCATGTACATCACGAGGCTGCTTCAGGAGAGGTTACATCACATAATCTCTAGAGATGCCCAGGAGCTAATTGAAAGGTATGGGTGCTGGTTTATACAATTTCTGAGATTTTCATACATTAGGCTGCAAGGATTTTCTTCATACCCATATAGGCTGCCTAAGTACCCAACAGATAAGATAATAATGCTAGAGATATCTAGACAGTTGCTTGCCTTTGACAAAATCCAAAAGAAAAAGAAGAAAGGGGGGATAGAGTTTCTGATTGTGATGGGCAACTCGGATGAGGTGTGTCCTTCGATACAGGCAGCTAGAGAAGCTGAGAGTGAGCTTCAGTTTTATCACTTCTCATATCATACAAGCCGACAACACTATGACCTGCACCATAACATCAATTGGGTTCTGTCGGAGGAGTTCAAACATAAGGCCACCATAGAAGATTATTGGGCTGATGCAGTTGATGAAATTTAAATAAGGAAGAGAATGTTCTCTAGGTTGCCGATTACTCTGATCAGGGAGTGTGAGGTAGTTCCAGTTCCGGACCAAGTTAATGAGGATATGGATGTTGTTCATCCAGATTATGCAGCTGTTCGGGATACTCCACTTCCGCCTATAGATTGGTCAGAGCCCGAGGTTGCTGATTTAGATACTCTCTCTATCCCAGTTATGACATTCACCAGGGCATGGGTTGACAGGAGAGTGAATAGATTGAAGAGTAGGTCAATTGCCTTGACTTACAACTTGATGGGAGATCACGGGATGCCCACCGCAGGACGAAAGAAACAGATCACACGAGGGCCATAGTCCAGAAAGAAAGAAATAGTTCAGCCAGAGCCTCCACGAGTCACAGTGGCAGCACCCTTGGAGACACGTTCTCCAACCATACAGGAGATCTCTTTGTTTGCTGATCAGAGGATTGCAGCGAACCAGGTACTAGAGATACAGGATGATATTCAGCCTCCACGGAGGGAGTCGGTTGGCCAGAGTGCCAATGTACCTGTTAGGCTTGATCAGCAGGATGATGAGGGGACTATTACTGACCCTCAGTTTCAACAGGAGTTAGAGGCGGCCATGAATGATGGCGATGATGATGATATAGTGTCGGGTGACACTCAGCCACTTGAGGACGATGAGCCTCGCCAGAATGAAGAAGAGGTTGAACAGGTTAGAGAAGTCGAGGCATAGGAACAGCAGCCCTTCGATATACTATATGAGGTGCCCGATTGGCTTAAGGACAGAATGAGAAGAAGCCCAAGTGAGGAGATTGATCCAGCAGTTGAGATGGAAGAATTTTTGAACCGGATCAGTGCTCCTCCACCGAAGAAGAAGGCAAGAAAGTTTTCGAAGATCTCCACTGATGAGGATGGCTCTCGTACTCTTCACGTTGCTGTCCCACGAGTCGAGTGTGACCGGAATGAAGTAGCTCCTGAAAATTACGTGGTCACGACTCTGGATTTGGGACGCCCTACTGGTGCTCAGATTGTTGAGGAGTGTGATAACTCCTTCCTTGCCCTCAAGGATAGATTGTTCAAGAAAGAAGGAAAATACAAGAAGTTGAAACGAGAACACAAAGCCTTAATCGGATATGTTCAGCAGTTGTCTCGTTCTCGAGGGCAGGATGTACCAGTGATAGAGCCTCCGGCAGATATTCCTAGGGAGTCGATCAGCGGCTTAGTAGAGTTGGGAAGGATAGCACAGGAGGCAGACAAATGGGTCACAGGAGTTCGTACTGAGACAGAGAAATTTATGGAGGACCTTGCCTTTGCCTTTCAACAGGCCTCTACTATTTTGACACGGATGGATGCGGTGGATCATGCTTGGGGCGATGCCTCTATCTATCAGAGTAGGGTGATCCAGCGTCTTGAGGTGTTGAGGCATGTGCCATTGCAGTTGCTGATGGATGGAGGTGTCATTCAGGCGAATGACCGATATGATTTCTCTCGGTATTCTTCTCGGCTATCACTGTATGCATTTCTTTTCCAATGCAAAGACAAAGCGGATTCAAATGCTAAGGTTCACGGTGGCTATAATAATATTATAGATGGAGTTCAGAACACCTTTGAGGCCATATTTGCTAGGCGGCTGAGTCCAAATGAGATGATTTTTAATAATTTGAGGGGTTTGTTGGTTCCCTTCTTCGCAGATGTTAAGACCTTTGTACAGATTTATCTTGAAAATAATCGGCCACATTCTCCCACTTTGATCCGTAATCACGCAGACTCCTTGGCCGTTTGGAGAAAATCTTGTACAAGGCACTAGCATTCAAAGATCGCGTTAGTGAGTTTCGCTAGATTTCAGGTCACCATTTTCGCCTCATGAGGTTGGCATTTACTTAGCAGATTGTTGAGTTGGTACCGAGAAGGCCAATGGGAACACACTACTGGACGAAGATCTTCTAGAAGACTGAGTATGGAGCATTTATTGCATTTGCTATTTTTGGGAGTGAGTGGGAATCTTTGATTCATTTAATGTACCACTCCCTATTCTGGCAGTTTTTAGGGTTAGGGCTGAGGTGGCACAATTCTGGCCACTCTATTGATTGTAACCCTAGTCGTCCTTTGGGACTGGGCTAACTATAAAAGGGGGAGTCCCCCTCATTTGTATCTCAATTAGATCAGATTAGAATTAGATAGACATTGGAATAGTAGATATTGAGGGAGCATTAGAGCTAGATAGTGTAGTATTGTAGAGCATTTTGCATAATTTGGAGAAGAGAGAAAGTTTTCCCTTTGAAAACATTTGAAGAGATTGTTGTGTAACACATTTTATGATAATAGATCTTTTCATTGATGATGGAATTCGTCTTTTCATGAAATGCTAGCAAGGTTTCTTCTTCCTTTCGTATCCAAGTAGATTAAATTCATGCAAGTAGCTTACTTCGGTGTGTGGTGTTTTATTGAGATAGCTTCGCTTTATTCCATACCACTAGCGGCTTGTTGATGATAAGTCTGCCTTGCGTGGTCAACTGGACATTATCTTGTGTTTAACGTCGGTTGTGGTTTACATACTTATATGCGTTGTTCTGATGGTGTATGTATGTTAAACCATAACTTGAATACCTTTTGCTATCCCCTTTGAAGATTGCACCGATTTTGCTGAGGCTGTCCGACGGAGGCTAGGTGAAATCCAGTTGAAGTCTATTGAGACGACGCCCCACATACCCTGCATTTAGAATAGAATATAAATTTCTTAGGCCCTTTCCCCTTTACTTTCCGCACTTTCTGATTAGTTTTAGGAAAAGATACACATTGCCAAATCAAACACGTAAGAACTTCCCTTCAAAATCATATATTAGCTGCTGACTGCAAGAAATCTGGACAATTGTGTAAGTCCCCTCGTACGAACACAGCAATACACATCAACCAAATCGGGTCTATTCGCATTTAAGGAACCTTGGAGTTGAACATGCGAACTTTCTCGCAATCTTAGCGCATGGAATACTTTGATCAAGAGAGAACGGAGTAGCCCCAAAACTATTTTGTTCTGCTGTTTGGTATGGTCACAAAAACCACATCAACAGGAAACTGGCGCTAGAAGGAGGGCCTTCAAGGATTCCTCGCAGTGAAGCAGTCATTTTCAAATAAGAAGGGATTTTATTGGAAAGAAATTCATTGGAGAAAGAAATTATCATGATTCAAGATGGTGCTACCGCATAGAGAGATATTTCCGGTGTTGCAGCCTAACTTGGGATTCAACGACGACCAAGAAGACATTCTTTTAGGGTTGAACAATCTTGCGTGGAAGACAAAGGAGAGCTATGCCCAGTATATGAGAACTTGCTTCGTGCTAGAAGAGGAAGAAGAAAAGGCCATTGAAATCCAAGTTGCAATTGAAAGAAATTTGCTTGATCAAAGACATCCACTCGCTCCTCTTCCTCGCCGACAGTAATCAGCTACATCCTGGATCGCATTAGCTCATTCTCACCTGATAAGTTGAAAAGAATTCTGAGGTCCACGCCAAGCTCATCCAAAGACTTTGTGGAGTTAGAATTGCCTACTAGAGCGAGAAAGAAGAAAGAAGTCCGTCCGAGTAAAGAAGCTGAATCAGGTGAAGGAGTATTTTCAAACGAGGAAGCTCAGTCTAGTGAAGAAAGCGGAGAAGAGATTACAAGTTTGTTCCGAACTCCACCAAGTGTTTCAAGGTTTGCTCAACCTAAAGCCGTTCAAGTTACCACACCAGTGTTTGTTCAGCAACAACCACCGGTTCAGGGTGCCACAACTCCAGTAATTGTATATCAAAGGAGGTGTCCAAATCAAGCAATGGCTCAACCAGGAGGTCAACCCGCTCCTAATGGTGCTACTTGGCTCGTTACTAATCCATCTCCTCTAGAATTTGCAGACTATCATGACATGCCAAAGAATCCGGAGCACTTCTGCACCAAGTATCAAGTCCATGATCCGAATCGTTCTGCTGAGGATCACATTAAGATGTTTGAAGATCATTTGCGAAATAGACAAATTGCATATGCAGATGTAGCTTGCAGACTGTTTCCGTATTCGTTGGGAGAAGAAGCTCACTTTTGGTTCATACATTTGCCTATTGGATCCATCAGAACATGGGAGCAAATGAAAGAGGCTTTCATTGGGAAGTTTGGTATTCCTATCACCCCAGTGGAGCTCTTCCGTCAGTTCACGGAGGTAAGAAGACAAGATAAAGAGCCTATTCATGCCTTCAACAATAGATTCCAAAAGGCTCTCACAAACGTACTCCGTACATGGTTCCCGATGCAAGGGAAAATTACTATGCAGCCTTGGACCCACTGACTGCTATGTTCGTGAGACAAGCTCATCCCATTCCAGCAGACATGAATCAAGCGTATGCTAAAGCGGTTGAAGTAAGTCAGAATATGGGCCAAAACATAACTGGACCTTCTTTGTACACTGGCTTGGTCACCACGAATAATCAGATGCAGACTCTTAGTCCAGCATGGAATCAGCAAATTCCATCATTGAATCCAATACCGCAACCGGCATATCATGTTACGCCGCCATCAGATCAATTGATTCTCCATCCTGGGGTACCCTTATCCCAGACTCCAGCTACACAGCCTGTCTATCTCCAGAACACGGTACCTGCAACAAGGACACAAGAGGAGAAAGATGAAATGAAAGAATTAGTAGAACAAATGAAAAGGCTGTCATCTGAGGTGACTCACCTCAGAAATCAAAATAATCAAATGCAATCAATGATAAAGAATTATCAGGCACATTCAGGTGCCAATCGAGGATATCACCATAATCTTCAACAGCATCAAGATGCCCATCAAGGACATGGACACGACAACAGCCATGGGTATCGAAATAATAACCAAGGATATCAAAAGAGGTCCTGGAATACTGGACCTAACAATGGAGGAGTTCCATCACCGCTAGATAACCCGCCGCCTCCAGAAAATCGTCCCACAGACAGAGTATTTTTGGCAGAAGCTGCTATGTCAGGGTGGTGTCGACTCCACAACACAAGTCAGCACTTAGAGTTACAATGCCATGAGTTTCAAGTAGCGGCTGATATCTTCAAAGGAGAAGTAAAAAGCATGGAGGGTACTGAAAATCCTCCGACTACTGGGTATGAGATTGTACCAGTGCAAAGATATGACCAGGCACTAATCATAGAAAGTGTCAATCTTGTGTCTGAATATCAAAACTACGCGCCACCAGAAGCTAATTATAGATTTCCACCAGCTTCGGCTAACGGTCCCGTGGAGGCGCCAGACACTCAAGTTTATGAGGAAGCTCAAGTTTATTCAGAGGCTCAAACGTATTCAGAAGTTCAAGGTACTTATTCAGAGGAGCCATATGACCAAGGTAACTACGTTTTCCCACCTCTCAATAATAGTGTTTTGGTAGGAGGAAGTAGAGAGGTGCAAGCATTTCAGACTTTCAGAGGAGCAACACCCAAGGTGTACCAGAGGACCTATCATCAGAAAGAGCCTTTGAAAATCCTCAATTCCCCAGAATAATTTTGCAACCCCGCCGAATCCGAATGCCAGCAACAATCCAAATTTGCCTAGGGATTCTCCGGAGTATAGACAACAGAATGTGATGCAGAATAGAAATGGACAACAAATTGTCCAATAGCCAGTCCATGTGATGCAGCGTCCTCAAAAGGACAATCTTCCAAGAGATGACATGAAAAGATTGAGTTCCTATGTGCTAGAGGAAGTTAAGAAAATAAAAGTCAGTCTTCCCTTATATGAGTTGATGAAGATCTCAGAAGTTAGAGACACAATTTTGGGAAGCCTATATGAAACACCGGCTGCAAAGAGCACGCCTCAAGAGGCACCCAATTCATCAAGGAATACCCCAGTAAATGTACAATCCCGTCCTGTGCAGAATGCAAACATGGTAGAAGAAGTGCCTTACGCGCCTTTCAACGCTTGGGAAACTCCACAACAGTCCCAAGGTTTTGTGGGGATGGTACAAGGGTCTTCAAGTGAGCCTGAGAAGCCAAGGACTGAGGATAAGAGAAGAGTTAGATTCAGTTTGCCCGCAGAACAAAGGCAAGAACAGACACAGAAGGTCACCCGTGATAATCAAGTTTCACAATGGGATGAAAAGAATAAAAGAAAGAGCATGGTACCCGAGGAAAGGAAGAAACCAGTAGTATTCTACTAGGGGAAAGATGAACCAACCCCATTCTTGGTGTCAGTTAGAATCTTTGGAAAGCTATTGCACAACTGTTTGATTGATTCCGGTGCTTCTAGCAACGTTATGCCATTAAAGGTGTGTCAAAGGTTGGGTATAGTCCTGTTGCATACCACGAAAAAGGTAACTCAACTAGACAAAACTGAAGTACCTGTAGTTGGAGAGTTGAATAATATTCATATGCAGCTGTCAGCTGATCCCCGAATCCAGAGCTGTATCGACATATCCGTAGTCGACATACCGGATGGGTATGGCATGTTACTGAGCCGAGACTGGGCAAGAAAGCTGAATGGGTACATTGCAACGGACTTCTCCCACATGTGGCTTCCATGGAAAGGAGTCCCAAATCAAATCAAGATTGAGAGTACACCGAGATTGAAGCTGATGATCACGGAATATGGAGAAGATAATGAGATCATGTTCGTACAAACTGATTTAGGCTCATATAGGCCTGTTAAGCAAGAAATATTGATGTTGCAAAGTGCAAATGAGGGAAAGTGTTTGGAAGAGACCACGAGCTCCACCGAAGTGTTGATTGAAAGTGACTCAAGTGATAGTGAAGGTGGAGGAACATTTGAGAATTTCAGGGACTTCGTCCTTAGCAGTGTGAAACAAGAAACAGAGTTAGGAAAAGATGCTTCAATTAAGAATTTGTTGCTTCCCAACTGGTGCCGAATACATGAAGCACTTCATTCAGAGATCACTTGTGTCATGTGCAAGGTGGCACTAGAACAAGTTGCAAGGCTCGTTCCCCATACTTCATTGCAAAAAGAACCTCAAGAGATGAATGAAGAAAAGGAGATTTTAATAGAACATCAAAAGGCTAATGAAGAAAACAGTGTTGTGATAGAAGAAATTGTAAAAGATGATACCACTCAGTCAAAAGTTGAAGAAAAGACTCCAGAGATATGTAATCAAGAAGAGACACGTGTTCAGTCTCCCAGCACTCCTACACAAAATCAAGTATGGACTTTAAGGTTCGATGGATCAAAGTCAAAGAAGGGAAATGGAGCAGGTTTTGAATTGATTAGCCCAACAGGAGAGGCTTATTTGGGTTCCTATAGACTCCAGTTTTCATGCACCAACAACGTTGCTGAATATGAGTCCTTGATCCACGGATTGCTCCTTGCAATTCAGAAGGGAGCCAAGATTGTATATGCCATTGGAGATTCAGACATAGTAGTCCGACAAGTGAGGAAGCAGTTTGCTTGCCACGACAAGAGATTGAACCGTTACCGGAACAGAGTTTGGGACCTGATAGAGAGCTTTGATGCGTTCAACATAAAGCAAGTCTACCGATCTAAGAACACCGTTGCAAACTCTTTGGCACAAGCTGCCAGTTCTTTGGAACCATTAGCAATGGAAGGATTAAAGAAGTTCACAGTAGAGTTGGTTTCAACCCCGGCAATCCCTGATAACATAAAGAATTTCCAAGTGTTCGAAGACGACAAGCAGATTCTGGACTTTCTCACAAACTCAGGAGTGTTTGAAGCACAAATTATAGATGAGGAAGAAATTGAGGAAGCAGAATATGACACAGAGGGAATTTTGAATTTGAAGACTAATGTACTTCCAAGAGGAATGGTTGAATTGGAAAGGTTATTCGATACCGATAGGTTGAGTAGAAATCAAAGCACTCAAGGCAATGATTGCGAACCCGTCAATCTAGGAACAAGTGAACAAGTGAAAAACGTCTTTATAGGAAAGGTTTGCACACCCGAAGAGAAAGAAGGTATCTTAAAGGTCATGAAAGAGTTTCCAGAGGTGATAGCCTGGGGATATGAAGACCTCAAAACATATGATACATCACTGATTACACATACAATACCATTAAAACCAGGCAGCAAGCCGTTTAGGCAGAGGCAGAGGCCAGTGAATCCATTATTGGAACCGTTGATTTATCAGGAAGTCAAGAAGCTTCTTTCAGCCAGGATTATTTTTCCAGTGAGGCACTCCACGTGGGTCGCCAATCTCGTGCCTGTCAGAAAGAAGAATGGAGAGATAAGGCTATGTGTCGACTTCCGCAATTTGAATAGGGCTTCTGAGAAAGATAATTATCCCTTGCCTTCATTAGATGAGGTGTTGCAAATAGTGAATGGTTCACAAATGATGTCCTTCTTGGACGGATATTCAGGATATAACCAGGTAATGGTTGAGCATGAAGACAGATTGAAGACTGCGTTCACCACGAAATGGGGAACATTTGCTTACAGAAGAATGCCTTTCGGCTTAATCAACGCGGGGGCCACTTTCCAGCGAGCAATGGACATCGCTTTTCGAGACCTTGTCGGAAAGTGCATAATAATTTACATGGATGACCTGACGGTGTTCTCAAAGAAAAGAGGGGATCACGTTGAAGATTTAAGAGAGATATTTCAGAGATGCAGAAGATTTGGTGTTTCCCTAAATGCTAAGAAATGTATATTTGGCGTCACTGAAGGTAAATTGTTGGGTCACGTTATTTCAGAGAAGGGTATATCAATTGACCCTGAACGTATTGGAGCCATCTCAAGGATTGGTTTGCC